>JAJJLH010002409.1:0-22854 GCA_023806865.1 Isotricha sp. YL-2021a | reverse complement strand
TTGATCATATCCATCATATTCTATTATTAAATTTGATAAATCATTAATTGTAAATTTGTTCAAAGAATTCATTTTTTCTATTATTGTTTGCTTTATTTCTCCAATTGATATAGGACATTTTTCCATATTATTTAATTAACTGATTTTATTTTATTTATATATATAATATTTTTTAATTATTTTATAATAAAAGATAATTATTAAAATACAAACATTAATTAAATAAGGAATATAATATATAATTTAAATAATATATTCATAAGCATTTCTTAAAGTATCATTTGGTGCAGTAGACATACTAACAATTCCTTTAAATTTAAACCCAACTTTTTCAATACATTTAATCATAGGAATATTTTTTTCATGTGTATCAACTTTAACACTAACACAATGATTTTTTTTTCCATATAAAATCCCATAATTTAAAATTTTAACACATAAATTTTTTCCATGAGCATTTTTACTAACAGCAATTCTATGAATAATTAAATCAAAATTATTTGGTTTAATTTCCCAATGACCATTTTTAATATTAATATAATCATTATCAATTCCAATTTTAAAACAAGCAAAACACATTAAATTATAATTTTCATATATTCCATAAAGAGAATTTTCTTTAATATCATTAATAAAATTTTCCTTATTTGGATAACCTTGTTGCCATTGAAATGTTCCTCCTTTTTTTAATAAATTTTTTGCATTATTTAATATTAATTCTACTTTATCTATTTCATTTAATGTTATTTTATGTATCCATTGATTATTATTTTTTGATATTTTTAAATATATATTTTGAGAATCTCTTTTATATTCTTTTCCATTATTACTTATTATTATTATGTATTTTTCAAAATTATTAATTTTTGTTTTTATGTAAATTTCGTTTTCGTTTTCTTTTAATAATTTACTTATTTCTTTTATTGATAAATGAAATCCTATTTTATCATATTCTTTATTTTTGAAATTTTCTTTTATTATATAATCTATTTGATTTATTTCTTTATTTTGTTCTGAGTTTTTATTATTTTTTTTTATTATATATAATCCTATTATTTCATTTATATTTTCATCTATTAAAAAATAATATATTTGAGATATATTATTTGGATTTATTTCTTTTTGTAAATTTTCTAATAATAATATTCCATTTTTTAAAAATTCTTTTT
This sequence comes from Isotricha sp. YL-2021a, assembly GCA_023806865.1. NCBI lineage: Eukaryota > Ciliophora > Litostomatea > Vestibuliferida > Isotrichidae > Isotricha > Isotricha sp. YL-2021a. The sequence goes on along the minus strand of JAJJLH010002409.1, from coordinate 21,685 downwards.
CTGTCATTTCTGAGAAAAAATTTTTAAAATCTTCTTCTTCTTTTGGTAATGATGAAAGAAATTGAAAAAGTTTTTCTTTTTCTAATAATGAAAAATGTTTTAATTGAATTTTAGAAATATAATTTGGAATATATATATTTTCATTATTCATTATAATAAATTGAATATTAATAAAAATATCCAAAAAATAATAATAATTTTTATACTCAAAGTTTACACAATTTAAATTTAATAAAAAATAATTCATATGGAAAAGAAATCCCTTTTTGAAAATTCCTCAGATGATATATTATATAACACATATAGTGATAATGACTCATATAATTTTCTATTAAATAAACTTTTGGAGCAAAATTCAGAAGATTTATTTTCAACAAAAGAAAAATCTAAAAATGAAATAAACACAGAAAAAAAAAATGAATTATTAAAAAAAAAAAGAGGAAGAAGGAAAAAAAATGATAATAATAATGATTCTGGTATTGTTCATTCAAAATATAAAAATGATAATATCATATACAAATTAAAAACTAATTGTATGAAAAATATTCTTTATTTATTGAATAATTTGATTATGAAAAAATATAATCGAAAAAACTTTAAATTACATAAAATTTCAGGAAAAATATTAAAAGATGGAAAAAAAAATTCAAATCTTATTTTTTTTAAAAGTTCAATTAAAGGAATTTTATTAATGAAAAGAACAAAAAAAATAAAAAAAAAGGAAGTGATTGAAAATAAAACAATTATTCAAAAAATTGAAGAAAGTAATGATGAATTATTAAATGAAATTTTAAATTATAATTTCAATGATTATTTAAAAAACATTTTTATTTGTATTTCTAAAAAAGATTTTGAAACAAATTTTAAAGTAGAAGGTAAATTTTTATTTGATGATATGGATATTGATGAAAAGGAAAAGAAAATAATGATAAAAATTGTTAAAAATGATCTCATCAAATATTATGAAAATATTAAAGAAAGAACACGAAAAAAGAGAAATTATGAAAATTAAATTATTATTTTCTCTAGTGAGTAAATATAATTTTATGATTAAAATTTTATTATTTTCATTCATTATTTATAATGATATCTTAATATTAAAAAATAGTTAGTTATAATATTAATTAATTTTTAAAATTCATTTATTTATTAAAAAATTAATTTAATCTATTAAATTTTTATTTAATTATTTTTATAATTTAATAAAAAAAAAATGATCAATTTTTATAGAAGTATAGCAGAAGACACTTATAGAAGAGGAAAAACAACTTTTAAAATTCATGATTTAAATGGAAATGAATTTTCTGTTATGATGACTATGAATTCAACTGTTTATGATTTAAAACAAGAAATTCATTATAAATATAATAAATCAATTGTTGAAATGAATCTTTATTATAATGAACATAAACTTAGAAATGATAAAATTTTACAAGATTGTAATTTTTTAGAACAAGATAATATCATTTTAAAACAAAAACCAGTTACTTTTAGGTTTTATTATTGTTAATTGGTTAAAATAATATTATTAATTATAGATTATTATAAAATTTATTTTTTTTTTTTAAACTGAAAATTATATTGAAATTATTAATATATTTAAATAAAATATATATTCTATTTGTTTAAATCATATATGATAATTTTTGTTAAATAAAACAAGTATTTTTTATTCAATTTATATCTTTTATTTGAAAGAAATAATTTTTTTTTATTATAAAATTTAATATTTATATTATTAAATAGTTTTTTATTTATTTTTAATATTACTTAAATAGTCCAATAACAGTTTCCATTCCTGCAGTCCATCCAATAGAACAAAGACAAATAACAAAAATTAAAGAAAAAAGATTTTTCCAATGAGTCAATTCATATTCATTATTTCTAATATAAATTAAAATTGGCATTAAAAACTGAATAATAACAGATAAAAATCCTCCAAGTAAATTTATATATTGTAAAATATCATTAAAAACTGCACCTAAAAATGTAGAAAGTAAAAGAGTAGGAATAGTAACTCCATAATTAAATGAATCATTAATTTCATTTGTTTGGAAAAAAAATTCAATAAATGAAATTCTAAATGAATTATAATTAGGAGCAATACTCATTATTAAACTAATAGAAATAGCAAATTTAGCTAAAATCATAAAAATATCATTTGATAAAACTCCATTATTTTCTCTATAAATAATAAGATCTGGTTGATTTAAAGGAGCAGTTAAAAAACCACTAATTGTAATAATTGCATATAAAAAAAAATCTAATATAATACTTATTTTATAAACTTTTTTAATTCTTCTTTCTGTACTATTTTTTAAACTTTTATATATTGGATATGCTCCTACATGACATGTAAAACAAAAAAATACTCCTGCAAAACATTGAAATATTAATAAATCACTTTTTAATGATGGTGCTGGATTAAAAAAATTTGGATGTGTTGAAGGTATATTTTCTTTATAATCATTTTTTAAATAATGATTATAAAAAAATGGACATTGTATTAAAATAACAAAAGTAGCATATAATATTGCAATTATTCCAGTCATTGAAGTAAATCTCATTTTACTTAAATCTTTTAATAAGCATAATGGAATTAAAATAATAGAAATTATAAACATTATTGGAAATTTATAAATAGATGTATTCCAAATATCATTTTGAAAAAGTTCAAAATTTTCATAATTATTTTTTTTAAACAATTCATAATATACTCTTCCAATAAGAGAATAAATAACAACTTGATATGAAATCAAAACACCAAAAAGATAAATTATCAAAACAAAATCCAAAATTTTAGCTGGAACCTTACCTAAAGATTTTTTAACAATACGTGAATAATCTTTATCTTCAATATTTTTAGCGGCATTAATCATACAAGTTAATGAATAATAAGCACACACTCCTCCAAAAATTAGTAATAATATTTGATTTATTAATCCAATTTGAACTGCACGAGTTGGAAGAGCAAAGCCTCCTGTTCCAATTGCTATTGATGATAAAGCAAAAACTGAACCTCGAAGACTTCCTTCATTCATTTGACTAAAATATCTTTCTTTCCATGATTTCTTTCTTAATATTTTTGAATTTTCTTCTGTATTATCAAAATCACTTCCTAATAAATTTTCTTTATTTTCCATTTAAATAAAAATAAATAATTTTATTTTTTTAATAAAATAAATAAAATAAATTTTTCCTCCTATAAAAATTAATAAAAATAAATATAAACATCATTTAAATATATTATTGAAAAGTTCTTAAAAAATATATATAAAAAAAATGAACGTAGTTAATTCAATAAATCCAAGAATAGAATATAAAACAGTAATGAATGTAGATGGTCCTTTAGTAATATTAGACAATATTAAATTCCCAAAATATAATGAAATAGTAAATGTACGTTTAGGTGATGGGTCAGTTCGTAAAGGACAAGTTTTGGAAATAAATGGTAATAGAGCAGTAGTTCAAATATTTGAAGGAACACAAAATATTGATGTAGTTAATACTTATGTAGAATTCACTGGTGATGTTCTTAAAATGCCTATATCAGAAGAAATGCTTGGTCGTTCATTTAATGGTTCTGGAATGCCTATTGATGGTGGTCCTGGTGTTCTTGCTGAAGAATTTAGAGATATTAATGGACAACCTATTAATCCTTGTAAAAGAGCTTATCCTAGAGAAATGATTCAAACTGGTATTTCTGCTATTGATTGTATGAATTCTATTGCTAGAGGACAGAAAATTCCTTTATTTTCTGCTTCTGGTTTACCTCATAATGAAATTGGTGCTCAAATTTGTAGACAAGCTTCATTAGTTAAAGGAAAAGATGTTATGGATCATTCAGATGATAATTTTGTTATTGTTTTTGCAGCTATGGGTGTTAATTTAGAAACAGCAAGATTTTTCCAAAAAGATTTTGAAGTCCATGGTTCAATGGAACATACTGTACTTTTCCTTAATTTAGCAAATGATCCAGCAATAGAAAGAATAATAACACCAAAATTAGCATTAACAACAGCAGAATATTTAGCATATGAAAAAGAACTTCATGTCTTAGTTATTATGACAGATATGACATCATATGCAAACGCAGTAAGAGAAGTATCAACAGCAAGAGAAGAAGTCCCAGGTCGTTTTGGTTATCCAGGTTACATGTATACAGATTTAGCAAATATATATGAAAGAGCAGGTAGAATTGAAGGTATTAATGGTTCAATTACACAAATTCCAATATTAACAATGCCAGGTGATGATATTACACATCCAATACCAGATTTAACTGGTTATATTACAGAAGGTCAAATTTTCATTGATAGAACTATGTATTCTAGAAATATTTATCCTCCTATTAATGTCTTACCTTCACTTTCTCGTTTAATGAAAAGTGCTATTGGGAAAGGAATGACTAGAGAAGATCATCCTATGGTTTCTAATCAATTATATGCTAATTATGCTATTGGGAAAGATAATCAACAAATGAAAGCTGTTGTTGGTGAAGAGGCTTTGACACAAGAAGAATTAAGATATATTGATTTTCTTGAAGCTTTTGAAAAAACTTATATTGCTCAAGATAGATATGAAAATAGATCTATTGAAGAAAGTTTAGATAAAGCTTGGGAATTATTAAGAAAATTTCCTTATGAGGAATTAACTAAAATTCCTGATGCCATAAAGAAAAAATATTATTCTAGAGAAGATTTTGTTCATAATAAAAAAATGGAAGAAAAAAATAAAAAATAAATTTGGTAAAATTAAATTAAAAATATTATTTAATATTTATTAAAATTTTATTTTTATTTTTTTTAATGGAATATTTTAAAAGTCTTAAGAAAATGATTTTTTCACATAAAAATATAGAAGATAGTAAATTACCTAATAATATTAAAAATATTTTTCAAATTTTAAATTTAATGTTAAATATTGTTAATATTGATTTTTCATTTGCTAAATATTTTGCAGATGAAATAATATTAGAATTATCTAAAATAAATGATGAAAAAGAAAAAATGAAATTTGTTAAAAATATAAGAAAAGAATTTAAACATTTTTTCCAAAATTTTCATATTGATTATCAAACAAATCCTTTTTTAATTTGCTATTATAATATGAAAAATTTACTTTTATTTATATATATATTATTATATAATTTAAATGAATGTAAAGAATTTTATTTAATTATATTTGATAAAAATAATCATTTATGGGATGAAATTTTTGATATTGGAGTAATCACAAATAGAGGAGAAATAGAAAAAATAATATATAATATAATAAATGATAAATTCATTATTGAATCATTAAAAAAATTATCATTATTAGATTATTTTAAAGAATTTTTAAATAAATATAAAACTAGGAAAATACCAAAAAATAGTATAATAAAATTTGATCCAAATGATGAAAAAAGTAAATTATTTATTAAAAAAGTTAAATTAATAAAAAAAATTGATGATTCATGGTTTGAAAATAATTATTTTGAAGGTAATTCATTAAATATTATAAAATTAGCATTTAGCAATTCTTTAATAAGATGTTTAATGTCTGATAATATAATAAAAATAAAATCATCTGAAAGTGAATTAAAAATAAATATGATTGAAGATTTAATAGTAAATTATTCAGAAAAATATTATACAAAATATGGAAATGATATTAATAAATTATTTTGTAATAATATGATAATTGAAGATATATTACTTAATTTTTCACCAAATTATGCATCAAATTTATTTATTAAATATATGAATCCATTAATAAATTTAATGAAAGGAATTGATTTAGTAAAAGAACGTAAACTTTTTGAAGAAAAATTTATTGAATTTATTAATAATATAAAAAATAATTTACCAAAAATTTTAATTTTTATTTGTACAACATTACAAAATGAAATACAAAGAAATTGCTCAATTGCAATAAATGATTATACACCAATTTATATATATTTATTTAAAATGTTTTTTTTTGCTGATAAATATAAAAATACATATTTTCCAGAATATCCAGAAATTAAAAAAAAAAATTTAATTAATTCAATTTTAGAAAATATTTTATTTGATAGAAGCTTTTTAGAAGATGATAATACAATTCAAGAAATAAAAGAATTTAATATTATTGTTAAAAATTGTCATAATAAATTAAAAAATGCAATTGAGGAAATTATAAGTGATTTTGAACCAAGTGAATTAGATTCATTATTAAAAGAAGAAAAAGAAAAAAATAAAATAAGATTTCCTGATGACTTTTTATTTTTATATGATTCTACTTTTATTTTAATTTTTATTCCAAAAGATAAAGAGTAAAATATTAATTTAATTATTAAAAAATAAATTATTTAATTTATTTAAAATTATGCAAAATAAACAAAATATTGATAAATATGATAAAGAATTTATTACTTTAATGTTTGAAATTGATAAAAGAATTCAGAATTATAATAAAAGTCAAAAATTAAAAATTAATTCTTGGATAAGAACATTATCTTTTCCTACAAATAATATTTCATGGAAAAAAAATAGAAATTTATATACAATATTACTACTTTATAATATAATTAATAATAAATTAGAAAGTCCTTTTGATAAATTTTCTGATGAAAGTTTTGAATTACCTACTTTAAATCCTACAATTATAAAGTCAAAAATTTCTACTAAATTTTTAAATGAAATAAGTTTAAATATATCAGATAATATAAATCAAAATTTTAATTTTATTCCTAATGAAAATGAAGAAATAAAAAATTTAAATTATACAAATAATATATCTCAATTAAATCAAAAAAATATAATTAATAAAAGTATTAAATATAAATCAAATAGACCAAAAACACCACAACAAAATAGAGTTAATACACAAAATTTTATAAAAAGAAATAAAGAAATACCAAAATTTAATAATATTAATAATCAAGAACAAAAATTATATATGAATACAAAATCAAATTATAATTTTCCAAGTAGTAATAATCAAAGAATAGAAAATAAAAGTGATATATTACTTAGAAAAAAATATTTTCAATTTAATGAAAAATTACAAAATGAAAGTGGATTTTACACAAAAACAAAACCAAGAATAGATAATATTGAACATTATAAATTAAATTCAATGATTAATCATTTAAATCAATCAAATAAGGATAAATCAAAAATTATTGAGATACAAAAACAAGAAATAAATTACTTAAAACAAAAATTATACAATTTAGAAAAAAAAGCAATTTCAATATTTAAAAAAAAATAATATTTTTTAAACTAAAATACGTAATTAATTATTTAATTATAAAAAATTATTATTATTTTATATCAACTAAATAAAAAATGGTAAAAGCTCAAATTTAAAATTTTATTTTTAGAATAGAAAAATGAGAGAAAAAAGTGAAACATACCAAAAAAACATAACAAAAAGAGGAAATGTTCCAACTTCAATATCAGTAAATATAAATTACTAATATTCAATTATAGAAAAAAAGTAATAAATTTCCTGTTGGACCAATGTTACTTGGATTTTTCCTTTTTATTGTAATTGGTTCTGCAATTTTTCAAATATTAAATACTGCAACAACTCCAGGTGGAAATTCAGTTTATTAAAAAAATATATTAATATGAAATTTAATTTAATCTTTTTAAAATAATATTAAAAAAAAAATTTTTATTATTATTTTAATTTATATTTTGATAATTTAAATTATTAAAAAAAATTTATATTATTTTCCAACTTTTTTATTTATTTTTTTTTTATTCATTTTTAATTTCTTTACTAATTGAATTTAATTTCTCTTTTAATGATTTAAAAGCTTCTAAAACGATTTTTTCAGGTAATAAAGCTCCAGTACTTTCAACAATAAAATAAAAATTTTTAGGTTTAGGTTGAATTTTAATAACATTTCTAGGTGTACCTCCCAATTCTTCAATTTTTAATTTACATTCCTCACAAAAAGTACAATCCATTAATTTTTTAATTTCAATAGTTCCATTTTCATTATCAATTTTAAAAACACCTTTAGGACAAGAATTAACAAAATCTTGTCTTTGAGAAATATCTAATTTCTCAATAAAATCTCCTTTATCAACAAATTCAATTTCTGGAACTTGTTGTAAAATACAACAAGAAACAGGAGACCATTTAGCATGTTCTTTTCCAATTCCTTTCTTAGCAGTCATAGTCATATTTAAAACTTGATTTTTTTTTAATTTTGCAATTACAATAGGTTTATCATATTTAACAGGAACAACAGGACAATTAGGATTTAAAGGTATAATATCTTCACTAGTAACATTCATTTTTTCATCAGTACATTTAACATTTATTTTAAAGTCAACTTTACATTTTTCACATCCTTCTTTACATGTACATTTAAGGGAATATTCATATTTATCAATATTATTACTTACTAAAGGAATTAATCCTAAACGATGAGCTATAAATTCATCAAAGAGAGGACTTGTGTTTGCTTGAACTGATACCATGTCTATTGCCATTGTTGGTACTTCTGCTAATATTATTCTTCTTAAGGAATTTGCAAATGATAAATCAGTTTCTGTTAAATAAAATTCTATTGTGTCTTTTGTTTTAGATGCTATTTTTATCTTTGGTTGATACCTTCCTTCACCATAGAGAAATGACATTTTTTTAAATGGTTTTTTTAATTTTTTTTTTTTTTTTTTGGTTTGTTTAATAAATTTCGGGATAAATATTTAAAAAATATTATTTAATTATTAAAAATAAATAATTTTTAAATAAGGGAATTTCATTATTTTAATTATTTTATTTACATCTATTATAATTTTAATATCACATACTTAATACATTTTGAATTGATAAAAACATTTAGAAAATAAAACATTTAATCATTTATTTATATTAACAATTATTTTCTATTATAATATTAAATTAAATAAAAGTAAAAAATATATTTTTAAAATTCCAAAAAAGAAAAAAAATTTTTGAAAAAAAAAATGTTGGAAGAACTAGGTCAAACAACAATGTTAAGTATAAGATATAAATTGGTATTTATAGGTAATTATTCAGTAGGAAAAACATCAATAATAAAAAGAATATTAGAAAATACATACATTGATAAATATGAATCAACAATAGGAGTAGATTACTATACAAAAAATATTGGATATAAAGGAACAATTTTTAAATGTCAAATATGGGATACTGCAGGACAAGAAAGATATAAATCATTAATTCCTGCTTATTTAAGAAATGCTTCTTTAATTTTTATTGTTTATGATATAATGAAAGAAAGTAGTTTAAGTGATGTTGAAAATTGGATTAAATTTGTTAAAAATTATATTCAAGTTAATCAAACTAAAATAATTTTAATTGGAAATAAAATTGATTTAGGAAGAAAAATTACATATGAACAAGGAAGTGAATTTGCAAAAAAAGAAAATATAAAATTTTTTGAAACTTCTGCTAAAACAAATGAAGGACTTTTAAATATGTTTTATACTGGAATTAGTCTTTTAGATTTTTTTGATGATATAAGAAATGCTAATAATAATTTAACGAATGATTTAATTACTGAAAATGAAGGTGATAGAAGTAAAATTGTTATTAGTAGTAAAGGAGAAATTAAAGAATTTAAAAATGAAATTCAAGAAAAAGAAAAGCCTCAATTAAATGTTACTAATCTTGAAGGAAATCAAAAAAAAGAAAATATACAAAAAAAAAAATGTAATTGTTAATTTTATATATAATATATAATTTTTTTAATTTAAACTATTTCTTTTCTTTGATTATTTATTTGATTTATTATTAATTTTTTTTTTTCTTCAAAAATTATATTTTAAAAAGAAATATTTGAAAAAAAAAATAATTTTTAAAAAATGGAATGTAAGAAAATTTACATAAGGAAAAATATAAAATTAAATCCTTCAGAATTTCAATCAAATAAAACAAAAATACCATCTCCTGTATTAAATACTATTCAAAAAATAAATTTAATAAAACAAAATAATTTGTATTTAACAAATTTAACAAAAGAATCAAAAATAACGGAGTCACCAACGCTTGCAGAAACGATAAAAATTCTAAATACAAAAATAAGAAAAAGATGTTTATCAAGTGGTGGAAATAAAAAAAAAAAAAAAACAAATATGAAAAGAAATATTTCATTAGGTAATTTTAATAATAAAAAAATATCTCAATATAATTCTACTTTTTCAAATTCTAATTTTAATGATTCTAAATTAAAAAATGAAAATAATGATTTAATGAATGTTGAATGGATTATTTTAATTATATTAAACAAATATAAAAATAAAAAAAAATGTAATGAAGATTGTTATAAATGGTTTAAATGTTTTGTTTCTGGAAAATTATTTAATTTAAATTATGTTGACTCACAAGATAGTAAAATTTTATGTAAAAATTTAATTTCGTTAATGATGTTTGGAATTCTTGTTAATTATATTTTTTCATTTCAAAAAATTTCAAATGATTATAATTATAATTTATTAACTGATATTATGATTTATGTTCATAAAATGTATATTTTATTATGTGAATATTATATTCAAATCACAGGAAAAAATGATGATGAAAATATTAAAATAAGAAATCAATCAAAAAAATTATTTACTAATATTGAAATAATGCAAATTAATGATATTATAAATGAAATGAGATATTTATGTAATTATATTACAAATTCAATTAATCAAATTTTATTTAAAAATAAATTACAAACACAACAACTTTCAAATTTATTTAAACAAATAAAAACAATATCATTAATAGAAATATACAATTACTTTTTATCAATACCTCGTTTAGATAAAAGTATGATAAAAAGTATATCTCATTCAAATTTACATAATTTATCAAATCCAAAAATCTCAATACCATATTTAAAATATACTACAAATAAAAAATATACATTAATATTAGATTTAGATGAAACATTAATTCATTTTATTCCTCAAAGTTTAGAAAATAAAGGAATAATTCAATATAGACCAGGTTTATATCAATTTTTAGATAATTTATTTCCTTATTTTGAATTAATTTTATGGACTGGAGCAACAAGACAATATGCAGAACCCATAATTAATTTAATTGAAAAATATAAAAAATATTTTTCTTTTAGATTATTTAGAGAATATTCTACTTTTACTGATGGTGTTTATATTAAAAATTTAAATAATTTAGGAAGAGATTTATCTAAAGTTATTATTATTGACGATAAAAGTTGTTCTTTTTCTGCTCAGAAAGAAAATGGTATTTTGATTAAACCTTTTTTTGGTGAATTAAATCAAAATGATTATGAATTAATTGAATTAATCCCTATATTATTATCTATTATTAAAGAATGTTCTGATGATGTTAGAAATGGAATAAAAAAATATAAATATGAAATACTTAATAAAATTTCTCCTAAAATATTAAAAATTCCAAATGGAAATCCTAATATTTTTATTGAAGTAAATCAATAATATTTTAAATGAATTATTATTATATATTATTTATAAGTTATAGATAAAATATATTATAATTTAAATATTATTATTTAAATATTTTTATTTTATATTTAGATAATTATTTTTTTAAATTATAACTTTAAATATATAATATTTTTTAATAAATTGAATCTTCTATTAATTTTTTATCTTTATTATTTTTATTATAAAAATTAATTTTTTGGTTTAATATTTCTTTATGTCTTCTATTATTAATTTCAAAATTTGATAATATTCTAGGAAATTTTTTTACTTTATTCACATTATTTAACTTAAAATTATTTTCCTTTCCATCACTAAAATTTCTAATAGAACTATTATTTTCTTTATATTTTTCAACAGATAAAATAGGATGTATAAAATCTGATATTCCTTTCCAAAAAGTTAAAACTTGTTTTATATAAATAAATCTATTTAATAATTTTTTATCTATATCTTCAATATCCTTTTTTTTTAAATTATTTTCCATCCTTTTTTCAACATCAATATATAACTTCTCTCTCATAAATCTTTCTAATTTTAAAGTATTATTACTTTTTCTTCTTTTTGATGTTTCTATTGTTTTAAAATTATAATTTTCATTCTTATTATTTTTGTTTTCTTGTTTTAAATCTATATAATAATTTGTATTATTTGAAGTTTTATTTATAACTGATAATTGCTTTAAATCATTATTAAGATGATTTCTTTTTTTAATTTTTAAATATTTATTTCTACCTGGGGAAATACTATTATTTCTAGAAGAAGATAATGAATAAACATCAGTTAAAAGAATTTTTTTTTCAGTTTTTAAAGGACTAAATAAAATATTTTTTTTATTTATTTTTTTTGATAAAATATTTGAAGTACTTGTCATAGGACTTATAATAAGTTTTTTATTATTATAATTATTTGAATTTGCTAATTTAATTTTTACTTTAATATTTTTATTTTTTGGAGTTTCATATAAAACATTTGAAGACATACTTTAATAATTTATAAATAGAATATAAATTTAATATAAATAATATATTATTTTTTTATTATAATTATGTACAAGATGCCCAACATCCTTCATTATTATTTGTTTTAATCTTATCATTTATATTATTGTCTGATAAATTTTCATTTAAATAATTTTTAAATTGTTTATTCATATTTATTATTTTAAAATGACCTAAACTTTTACTTCCTCTTAAAGTTTTATCATTATTTTTATCCTTTTTTTCTATTTCAAATTCATCACATACACTAAATTCACTTTGATTATCAATTATTGATTTATTATCTATTTTATTTAAACTATTTTCATTCAGTTTTTTGTCAATTTTTTCTATTTTTATTATTCTATTTTTTATAAAGTCAATATTTTTATTATTGTTTTTTTTATTTTTATTTTTATCAAAATTATTTACTTTTAAATTTTTTATTATTTGAATTTTATCTTTAGGATAAAAATTATTTTTTGACTTTAATTTATTTAAATTTTTAAATTTTTCTGTTTCAGAAAAATCTTTATTTATAAATATATTATGAGAAGTATTATTTCTTTTATTGAATGAATTATAATTAATATTTTTTTGATTACTATTATTTGAAGCTTTAGATATTTTTTTAACATGTTCTTTATTGTTTTGAAAAGATATTTGTTTTACATACATTTCATTTTTTGATAATGCTTTTTTCAATATATTATTATTATTATTCTTATTTATTGTTTTATTCGATTTATTTTTTTGATATAAGTCATTTTGTCTTAATTTATCAATTAAATCTTTAATTTTTTTCATTATTTGTTTTTTATCTTCTGATGTATTTTTATGTGCGAAAATGCATCTATAATTTTTAATTATATAAGATATTTCTTTACTATAATCATATAGTTGTTTTACATTTATTTCTTTTTTTGTTATTTCATTTTCAATATTTTTTAATTCATTATATACTTTATTTTTTTCTGTTATTAAAGTTAATAATTTTTTTTCCTCTTTAGTATTTTCATATTTAAAATCAATTATTTCAAAAGTATTTTCAATATAATTAATTATAATATCAAAAGGATATTTAATCCATTTTCTTAGTTTATTAATTGAAGTTAATATTGTCATTTTTTTATTATTATAAATAACTTGATTATATATATTTAATAATGTAAAATTTTCAAATGAATTATATAATAATGATAATAAATCATCTTTATTTTTTAAAAATAAATCTAACTGTGATTCTTGACTTTTTTCATAGTCAATAAAAATTAAAAAAGCTTGATAAATTTCTTTATTTATTTCAAATAATTGTTTTTTAAAATCATAAAATATATTTGAAGTAATTAAAATAAATATTAATTTTTGTTGGGATTTTAATGAATCAGATTTATTATTTTTTTCTTCAATTTTTAATTCAAGTTTTTTTATAATTTGTTGTATATCATTATAATGATTATATATATTTTTTAAATTGATTTTTTGATTTTTTAATTCATTATTCTTTTTATCAAATATATTTTGTATTTCATATAATTGTGAAGGTAAATTCATTATTTCATCTTTTATATTTAATGAATGATTAGAATTTTTTTTATTTATAGTTTTCATTATTTAATTTTAAATTTTTATTAAATTAATATTTTTAAATTTAATTATATCAATGAAAAATAAACAAAATAAATTTATTTATTTTATTATCTTATACCATTTTTTCTTTTTATTTTTTTATCTTCCTATAGTTTAATTTTTAATTCTTTATAAATTAAATAATGTCTTTTTTGCTTAATTATTTTTGAAAATTAATATTTCTATTTTGACTGATTTAATTTATTCTTATTCATTTTTGATAATAATTTTTCATTTAATAATCATTTATTTTAGATAGATTTAGTATTTAGATAATTAATAATAAACTATCATTTGAAATTTCAACAATTGAATTTAAATTCCATTTATTAATTAATATTTTAAAATTAATAATTTAAAAAATAAATTTAATTATATTTTTTAAGTTTATTTATAAAATTACCCAAAACTAAGGAAAATAACAACAATTTATATAGAATTAAATATAATTTTATTAAAAAATTTGAAAATAAAAAATAACAAAAAAAAATAAAAATAAAACATAAAAAATGGATAAAAGAAAAAGTTTTGATAACCTATATCAAAATCACCATCACCATCATCACAAAAAATTAGAAACACGAAAAAGTTTAGAAATTCAAATAATAAAAGAAAAAGAGGAAAAATACATAAACGAATTATTAGACAATGAAAAAAGAATAAAAAGTCCATCAAAAAATGATTTAAAAGGATTAATAACATCAAACACAATAACATTAAATGAATTTAAACAAAATTCTCCATCAACAAACAAAGCATTTAAAGATTTTTCTTTAATTCAATTTCAAAATGAATCTTTTCGTAATTATATGGAAGATCGTTTTTCAATTTTAACATCATTTCCAAATGAACAATGTAAAGCACTTTTTGCAATTTTTGATGGACATGGTGGAAGTTCAGTTAGTCAATTTCTATGTCAAAATTTCATATCAACATTTTTGAAAATTAGTCAAAAATTCGAGGTTAAAAATTATGAGAAAATATTTCAAAAATGTTTTATTACATTAGATGAAGAAATAAGAAAAATTCCAGGTTCTAATCAAATGGGTTCTACTGCGACTGTAATATTAATTACGAAAGAAACTGATCAAATTTTAGGTTCTCAAAAAATTATTTATTGTGCTAATATTGGAGATACGAATTGTGAATTATTTGGTAAAAGTGATTGTAAGAGAATTTCATATGAACATAGATGTTCTGATTCTATGGAAGAAAAAAGAATAAAAAAAATTAATGGGAGTATTATTAATGGAAGAGTTGGTGGTGTTATTGCTGTTACTAGAAGCTTTGGTGATTTTGAAATGAAGGAATTAGGTGTTATTTCTGAACCTAATATTAATAAGGTAAGTGTTAATTTTAATGAGAAATATTTTTTAATTATGGCTACTGATGGTGTTTGGGATTTTATTTCTGATGAAGATACTTTTTTTAGTACTATGAATAATAATGATTCTATGGATGTTTGCAAGGATATTGTTAATAAAGCTAAAGAGAATGGATCAACTGATAATATGACTTGTATGGTTATTAATTTATAAATATTTATATAATATTATTTAAAATTAATTTTTATTATATTTTATTATTTATTTAAAGGTAGACTTTTATAAAAGTTTAAAAAAAATATTATATAATATAAAATATTATGTTATTTATTTATATTTTCATTTATTTTCCTCTT
The DNA here is from genome assembly GCA_023806865.1 of Isotricha sp. YL-2021a. NCBI lineage: Eukaryota > Ciliophora > Litostomatea > Vestibuliferida > Isotrichidae > Isotricha > Isotricha sp. YL-2021a. The sequence goes on along the minus strand of JAJJLH010002409.1, from coordinate 5,945 downwards.
CCATCATCATCAAATTCATTGGGATGATCTCTAACCCTAGTTAATTGTAAATTCCCTTTATTTAACTTTTCTAAATCTTCTAAAAAATCTTTAGGTAAATTATCATCAATAATAGGAACAGGTTCCAAAGCTTTTAAGCTTTCTAAATTATATTCAATTAACTCATCTAAAAATTTCTTTTCATTCATATTAGGATGATTAGCAGGTTTATTATGTAATTTATATTCAGGACCATATTTAGTATAATAATCAGTAATAGGCATATCATTAGATAATTCTTCATCTAAAGCAACACCAGTTTCATAAGTCCAACATCTAGAAACATTTTCAATAGTATAACCACCACCTCCTAAAAGCAACATAGGTAAACCAAAACTTTTAATATATCTAACACATTCTCCATGTCCTTTAACAGTTAAGCAAAAATCACCTAATTTATCATAAGAAATAGAATCTGCACCACATTGCATAACAACAGCTCCAGGACGATAATGTTCAATAACTTTTTCAGAAATAGTTTTAAAAGTCCTAATATAATTTTCATCATCAATACCTTTTTTTAAAGGAACATTCATAGCATAATGTAAACCTTCATCTTCTCCAATATCAGTAATTGAACCAGTTCCAGGGAAAAAATCACCAAATCGATGAAAAGATAAAGTCATACATCGATTAGTTAAATAAAAAGCTTCTTCAACACCATCACCATGATGAACATCAATATCAATATATAAAACTCTATTATATGATTTTAACAATTCTAAAATACCAAGAACAATATCATTAATATAACAAAAACCACTAGCTTCTACTTTTTTAGCATGATGTAATCCTCCTCCCCAATTAATAGCTAAATCACATAAATTATTAGTTAATAATCTAGCACCATCAATTGAACCTCCTGCTGAAATTTGACTAAAGGATAATACACCACTGAAAGCAGGACAATCTGTTTCTCCAACTGAGTAAAGTTGTTTATTTGTTTTATCTGGATTATTTGATATTTTTTCTAAGTAATTTATGTAAGCGGAACTATGAAAATTTGTTAATTCTTCATAATTTGCCCAATGAGGTTCGTAAACTTCCATTTGACGATATAAACCGTAATTTACTATTAGTTGATGTGCCATTTTTATTCGGATTGGCTTCATTGGATGTTGCTCTCCATAATAGAAACTACCTATGTTGTTGTTGTAGAGGTAACCTACTCGACGCTTTGACATGTTTTTTTCTTTTTTTTTTTGGGATAATATATAAAATTTGATTTTTAAATTAATTTTTTATTTTAATAATTAAAATTATTTATTTTAATTTTATTTTTTTTTTATTTTTGATTTTTATTTTAATTTTTTTTTTCTTTTTTTTTTTTATATTTTTTTATTTGTTTTGGGATTTTGGTGTTTAAATTCTGGTTTATAATATTATATGGAAATATAGATTTAATTAAAGAAATATTAAATATTTAAATTTAAAATTAAAATATTATTATATTTTTTAATTATTTTAGAATTATAAAATAAAATAATGGATAAAGGAAAAGAATTTTCAATAAGTAAAATAAATAAATATATGGAAGGAAAAAGAAAAATTGGTGAATCAAAAATAAATTGGTTAAATTTATCTCAATTAAATGGAGGAGTATTAAGTCCAAAAAATGGGAAAAATTTAATAAGAATATCAAGTCAAGATAAAGAAAAAAACCATGATAAAGAAAAAACCCATACAAAAGAAAATCAATTATTAAAAAGTGATAATTTTATTGATATGAATTTAAATAAAGAAAATAATAATATAATAACATCAAAAGGGAAAATAATAAATTATATAATGAAAAATGATAAAAGAGGAAAAATAAATACTAATATAGTAACAAATAATAGTACAGTGGTTAAATCAAAAAGTGCAAAAAAATTAATAGAAAATACAAATGTAAAAAAAAGTAATAATAATACAAATAATACATCAATATTTAAAAATAATAGTCAAAATGTATTTTCAAATACAATAAATATTAGTAATCCAACAATGAATAATTATAATCAAACAATAGAAAAATTTTTAGCAAAAGAAATATTACAATTTTTAGAAGATATGAAAAATTTACAAGTAAGTATATGTAATAAAGAACCAAATATAAAAGAATTAAAAAAAAATTTTGAAAAAAAAAAATCAAATTTATATCAAGAAGCTTTAAAATGTTCAAAAAATGAAATAAATAATCAAATTTTACAAGATAATCGTTCATATAGTTCAATATTTAGTTGTAATTCTGCAATAACAACAGGAACTCCTTTAACAAATTCTAATAATAATATGTTAAATTATAATAATCAAAATGTAAAAGAATTAACTGATTCAATTTTTGTTTTAAGAACTGCTTTAGAAGATATTAAATCTAATTCTCAATTTATTACTAGTCAATTAAGAACTGAAATTAATAATTTAAATGATAAAGTTTCTAAACAAATGAATTGTATTACTCAATATGAAAAAAATATTAATAATAATTTAAATTCTATTAAAGGAATATATAAATTATTAAAACCTTTATCAAATCCTTTAAATTTAAATTCTGTTATGGATTCTTTACAAAGTCAAAATTCTTTTATTAATTCTTTAAGTCAACATGAAAATAAATTCGATTGGTATGAAAATGAAATAAAAAAAATAATTAATAATATTGATACAAAAATGAAAACTAATAATCAAACAGAAAATAATGAAAATAGTAATAATAATATAATTGAACAAAAAAGTTCTATTATTGATATAAATGATCCAAATAAATTATATTTAAATATTAAAAATTCATGTAATGAATTAATTGAAATGATAAGACCATTTATTAATGAAGAAGAAAATGAAAATGAATTAAATAGTATTTTTGAAACTAAAGATAATTTTGAAGATGATGTTATAATTAATGAAATTGAAAATTTAAAAAAATTAATTAAACAATTAATTTCTCAAATTGAAAATTTAAATTTAGAAAAAGAAAAATTAGAAAAAGAATTAAATGAATCAAAAATACAATGTGACTCATATAAAAAAGCATTAAATAATACAGTATTAAATAAAATTAAATATGAAAAAAATATAAATTCAAATGAAGAAAAAAGTTTATCAGATGGAGAAAATTATAGAAAATTAAATAATGATTTATTACAAATTCAAAATAGTTTATTACAAAAATTAGAAATGAAAGATATAGAAAATGAAAAAAATCAAGAAACAATAAAAGAACTTTTACAATTAAACACTCAAATAGAAAAAGATGAAGAAGATAATAACACAAATAATAATGACACATCAAATGTATCAATAGAAAAATATAGATATCTCTTAAATTTATTTTGTAATGAACAAGATGAAAATAAACAATTAAAAAATGATTATCTTCATTTAATACAAGATTTATCAAATTATATAGAAAATGGTACAAAAATTTCATTAAATATAAATAAATTAAATTATAATTCAAATAAAAGAACAACAAATGAATTTAATATTGAAGAAGAACCAGATTCAATTGATTTAGGAAGAATAAATGAAAATGATTTATTAACTGATAAATCTTCAATTTCAAATCAAAACTTTAGAATAAATAGTAGAGAAAGTAGAGGAAGTAATTGTGCTAGTTTTAATAGATATAATAATAATGTTAATAAAATTGCTAGTTTGAAACAAATTAATAATTTAAAAATTGATATTAAACAATTAAAAAGTGAAGTAGAAATTTTAAATAAAAAATTAAATGATGCTAATGATATTCTTTCTACTTTAAGTAATGCTGTTATTAAATTGTTTTATGAAGTTGAATTTAATAATAAAGGAAAAGAATTGTTTAATTTGATATTTAAATTATTGAATTATAGTGAAGATAAAATTAATAAATTATTTTTGGAAAAAGAAAAAATAAAAAAATGAAAAAAAGTTTTTTATTAATTAAATATAAATTATTGAATTAAATAAGTTAATATATTATAATTTTTTAAGAATATATATTGAAAAAAAAAACATAAAATAAAATTAATTAAAAAATTATAATATTTATTTTTATCTAAAAAATTAAAAATATAAATTCAAATAATAAATTTTAGAAACATTAAAAAAACAAAAAAAATATAAAATGGGATGTGTAAGTTCAACAAAATATATAAAAGTAAATGATGTAAAAGATAATAATAATAATGAGAAAATTGATTTAAATAATGAAGAAAAAATAAACAAAATAAAATCACCAAAAACAAAAATAGATTCGGGAAGTAATACAAAAAGTGGTTATCTTCATAGTAATAATCAAAATATGATGATTTATAATGAATCACCATTAAATATCTCATTTAAACATTTAATAAAAAATGCTTCTGAACTTGATGATAAATATTATATATTAGAAAAATTAAGTAAAAATCCAATTAGTACTAATTATAAAATTCAAAGTAAAGAAAATACAAAAATTTTTAAAAATATGAAAGTAATAAGTAAATCTACAATAAGTGAAAATAATGATGAAAAAAAAATTTTACAAGAAATTGAAATTTTAAAAAATTTAAAACATGAAAATATTATTGAAGTTGAAGAATGTTATGGAGATGAAAAATGTTATTATGTAATTACTGAATATTCAGAATTTGGTAATTTAAAAGACCAATTTGCAATACAAAAAAAATATTCAGAAAATCAAACAAAATTTATTCTTCTTCAATTATTAAAAGCAATAAAATATTTAAATGAAAATAATTTTATTCATACTGATATAAAACCAGAAAATGTTTTAATAAGTGAAAAATTTATTTCAAATAATGAAGAATTTTTTAATGTAAAATTAATTGATTTTGGTTCAGTTAATAGTTTAATTAATTTTGATAATCAAAGTTTACCTTATTATATTGCACCAGAAGTAATTGATAGACAAATAAATGCAAAATGTGATATTTGGTCAATTGGAATTATTATGTTTAGATTAATTTTTGGTAATGTTCCTTTTAAAGGAAATACATTTAATGAAATTTTAAATAATATAAAAAATAGTACTATTGAATTTTATATTGATGAAAATAATAATATTTCTGATAAAGCAGAAAATATTCTTTCTAATATGTTAATTAGAGATGTTAATAAGAGATTTGATGTTAATGATTGTATTAATCATCCTTTTTTTAAAAATGATGATAATAATTGTAAAAATAAATCAAGTTTTATGAAAAGTTTTTTTAATAGTAGAAATAATAGTTTTGATTATACTATTAAAACTCAATATGAAGAATTAAAAAAAAAAAATTTACTAAGCACAGTTATTTATAAAGAAAATAATAATATTAATCATAATAGAAAAAAATTAAGAACTGTTATTGATAATACTAATAATAATACACTTTTTATTTCTTCTTTGATATTTTATATTGATTATTATAATAAAATTAACTTCAATAAAAATGAAGAAGAACAAATTATTAATAAATTATATCAAGAACATGAAAATAGAGATTTAAGTGAAATTGAAGTTTCTAAAATTTATGATTGTACTATTGAATATACTGGAGTTATTAATTATTCAGTAAGGTATATTGCTTTTAAAGAAAAAATCAAAGATGATATTAAAATATATTTTAAAAATGTAAAGTATATTAATTTTTATACATTTCGAACTTTTTTAATTGGAGAAAAAAAATTTTTAATTGATAGTGAATTAAATAATAATTTTGAAAAATTAATAAAAAAAAATAAAGAAGAAATAGAAAAATATTTAAATATAGAATATCCAAATAAACAAAAATATGAAAAGTATATTAATATGTTAAAACAAGAATTAGTTTCAAATAAAATTTATTCATACGATAAATTTAAAACAATAATCAAAAAAATTATAGATCATCATATTTTGATTATTACTATGAAGATAACCACTTTTTGTATTACTTCCCGAATCTATTTTTGTTTTG
>JAJJLH010002408.1:0-22931 GCA_023806865.1 Isotricha sp. YL-2021a | reverse complement strand
AGAATATGTATTAAAATTACCCGAATGAATATAATCTAAAATAAATTTTTTCCATTTTTCTTCTCCATAACAAAATTTAAAAAAACAAAAACTAGAAAAGTAGTAATTCATCCTCATATTATTAGAAGAAAAAATAATAATATAAATAATCAAATACAACAAAATAATTCTATAATTAATAATAAATTATTATTTAATTCTTTAATTAAATGGAATATTAAAAATAAAACCCATCAAACCAAATTCACTTTATTTAAAAAATCTATAATAAAATCATTAATTAATTTAAAAATAATAATGATAAAAAAAATTATGTAAAAAATAATAAAAATAATTTAATAAAAGAAAAAATAATAAATTGTTTTTATAATATATTGAATCTCTATAAAAAAAAAAATGAAAAATTTTTTTTGAATAAAATGTTTAATCAAAATAAAAATTTAATATCAATGAAAAATGAAAAAAAAGACAATATAAAAAAAAAAAGAGACACACCTCAAAACAATAAAAAAGAATTAGATAATTATACAGAAGGAAAAAAAATAGAAAAAGAAAAAAATAAAGATGAACCAAAAAAATCTCAAAGAACTCTTGTTTTTAGATTTAAAAAAAAAAATCAAATAAATTCAAAAACATTTAATGTTGTTACTCCCGAAAAAAATAATATAGAACAAGAAAATTTTATTAATGAAAATTATGAAATGATGAAAAATCAAATGGAAAAAAAGAATTCATATATAGATATTAATTTAACTACTCCTCAAAAAAAATATAAAACAATGAAAAAAAGAAATAATTTATTAATGAAAAATTTAGATAATTCTTCATATATTGAAAAAGAATTTGTTACAATTATTAAAACTCAAAATGGTTATGTTAAAAAATTAAATATTTCTAAAAAAAAAGATAATAAACTTAATTATTCTCATTATGATAAATTATGTAAAACTGAAGAAACTTTTAAAAATAAAACAAAAAATAAAATCAGAAATAATTTAAACTTAGAAGATAATCAAAATGTGTCTAATTTAAGATACACAATGAAAAATAAAGTATCAATTAGTCCAATATTAAAAGAAAATAGGAAATCTCAAATTGAAATAAAATCTTTTGAAAAAAATGAAAATAATAATCCAAATAATGAATTAAATTTTTCTTTACATTTTGATGATAGAAATAATAAAAAGAATTTAAATAAAAGAAAAAACACAAATGATTTTTTAAATTTAAGTGAAAATGATAATTATAATAAAAAAGATAATAATGATAAAAATTTAAGTTATAATAAGTTCATTGACAACAAAAATAAAAATGGAAATAAAAATAAAGATAATATTAATGATAAAATTATTATATTAAAAAAAATTATATTAATTTATAAAAGATTTATCCTTATAAAAGTTATTGAAATTTGGAAAAAAATAAAAAAGAAAATACAGTCTAGAAATACATCTCCTTTATTACTAAAAAATATATTCATAAGTAAATCAAATATAATAAAAGATAATATTGGAATAAATAAAATAAATGATGAAAATAATAAAAGTAAAAATAAGGTTTCTATTGTGAAAAAAATATCAAATATAAATATGTTAACAAATAAAACATTATCTTTATCACCAGATAATATTAAAAAATATATTAAATTTACAGATCAAAAATCATCTAGTAAATCTTTAATTCAAATCAATAAAACAGAGAAAAATAAAAATAGTAAAGAAAAAAATAAAAATGAATTAAAATTAGTAGATGATTTACAAAAGAAAATTAATAATATAACAAATGAAAATTTAAATCAAATTCATATTATAAAAGAAAATGATTTAGAAAATAATAATTCAAAACATGAAAGTAAAATAAAAGATGATAAATATAATAAGGAAATAGAAAATATTTCAAATTATCGTCCTCCTCAAAAAATTAAAGAAATAGTTATTGAAAATTTAAATTTAAATAAACAAATTATAAAAGAAAAAGAAGAACAAAGAGAAATTGAAAAAAGAATGAAATTTAATCGTTCTTTTGGTTCAATAAATCAAAATTCAGATTTAAATTTAAATAACTTTTATTTTGATAATAATAAATTAGCAAATAATGAAATTAAATTAAGAAAATTTAATTCCACTGAATTTATAGAACAAGATGATTTTTATATTAATAAAAACATTTCTCATAATCAAGAAAAAAAAACAAATTCATCAAAAAATATAATACAATATAAACCACCTCATTTAGGAATGATATTTACAAAAAAAACAATTCCTAATTCAGAAAATCAAATATTTTGTTCAAATAGTATATCTAATTTAAATGAAAATAAAAATCCATATTTAAGTAATCCTTTTAATTTAAAATCAAATATAACAAATTATACATCACCAAATCAAAATAGTAATTTTATAAATAAAATATATATGAAAAGGCATCCAAAAAATATAAATAAATTAAATAATAATCAACAAAATACAAATAAAATAATAAAAGATTCAAATTTAAATAATATAAAATATCCATACACAATAAATAATAATATAATAACAAATAATATTACATTTTCAAATCCTTATAATTTTTTCTCAAATGAAATACCAAAAAGAGAAAAAGAACATTTACAAACTGTTCAAAGTGAAACAATAACTTCATCAAATAGTAATACAATTAGTGTATCTTCATCATATAATAATACAATAAGTGGTATTTCATTAATTGAAAATCATAATGAAAAATTAAATTCTATTAAATATACAAGTCAAAGTTTTGTTGTTTCAAAAGATTATAAAAATAATATACAAAATAAAAATATTTCTCTCTTAAAAAATCCAATGAAAATAAAAGGTAATTTTGAAAATTTAATTGAAAATGATTATAATAATTTCAGTGGTAAAAACCAAAGAATTCAAATTACAAATGCCCAATATCCTATTAATAATATTATAAATAATAAAGATAATATGAAAATTGATAGTAAAGAATCAAGAAATTATATTATGAAAAAAATAATTGAAAAATGTGATAATGATATTTATTCTTCTAATAACAATGAAAAAATAAAAAAGAAAAATAAACATAAAAAACATTTTTCAATTTCCTTTCCAATAAAAGAAAATACAACAAAATTTGGTTTTCATAATTTAATGGGTGAAAGAAATAAAAATGATTCAAATAAATTTGAATTAATTCAAGAAAGTAAATTATTAATTAATTCACATTCTGCAAATAATATAAGTTTAAAAAGGCCATTTTCACCAAATTCAAGTAGAATAAATAAAATTGAATATAAACCTTTGAAAATTACTTATAAATTAAAAGAATTAAATACAAATCAATATTATCATACTTCAAGAGGAATTGATGAAAATAAATTATTAAGGGATAAAAATAATTATTTGGAAATTATACCAAAACCATATGTTTATTCTATTATTAAAAAGTCATTAAATAGAGAAAAGAAAAATAATTATTTTTCTAAAAAATACTTACCTATTAAAACTATATCACAATCACCTGTACAAAATAGGAAAAATATTATATCAATATTAAATAATAATTTAGATGAATAAATAATTTTTTTTATATTAGTATTAAAACATATAAAAATTAATATTAAATATAAAAAACAATTTTTTAAATTATAATTATCTATTTAAAATAAAAAATAATTTAATTAAAAGAAATAAAAAATATAAAGAATTATTTTTAATATGAAAAAAAATTATTAACTTTAAATTCTAAATTTTATTATTCCCTTAAGTTATTAAATTAAAAAAAATGTCCAATAAACTTATTCATATATCATCTCAGGGAGAATTATCATTTGAAATGGCATTAAAAAAAAATGTAAATAAAAGAAAAATAATAAAAATATCTTTTTTACTTATTTAGTTTGATAACTCATTAACATCACATAATAGTTTAAAAACAATTAATTCAAAAAAAAATAAAAAAACAAATAAACTTCAATCAACACGTTCAACTCAAAAACTTCCTAATTTAGAAAACAATAATAAAACTCTTGTAGAATTATATGAAGAATCAAAAGATTCTGATGAAGAGAATCAAGAATTAAATAATAATAAAACAGAAAGAATTTCTACAAATTTTTCTAATACAACTTCAAATGTAATAATTTTTTTTTTATTAAATTTTAATTAGAATGATGAAAAAAAAAAGAATAAAAAACCAGAAAATTTATTAAATAAATGTAAATTAAAATTAGTTTCTTACATTGAAAATCATAAAACTGTGACTTTATCAGGGACAAAAAGATATAGTGATAAAAGTGGAGAATATTATTTAAAAAACGTTTTAACAAATCAAAAACAAAAAAAAATACAAAAAAAAAATCAAAATAATATTCATAAATCATGTGATTTTGATATAAATAAAAATTTAAAAAAAGGAAGTAAAGTTATTTCAAATAAACAATTAGATAATTATTTAACACCAATTCCAATGAATCCTAAAAAAAGTATTATTAAAAATAAATATGATAAAGCCGCTTTAAATAATGCACAAAAAACAGCAATTTTTTTAAGAAGAATTGAATATTCTACTAATATGAGAAAAAATAATAAAAATAAAAAAATTAATGAAGAAATTATTAGAAAAATTATTATTATACAAAAATGGTGGAAAACTTTATATTTAATTATTTTATTACAAAAAAATATAAGAGGTTTTTTATCAAGAACAAAGTTAATTGAAAGTTTAGAAAAACAAGAAAATTTTATAAATATGTTATTACATATACATTGGTTACATAAAAAAATTGTTTTTAAAAGATTTATTAAGAAACTCTATTATAATGATACAATAATATTATTAATAAAAATGATTAATAATTTTTTTTTTGCTAATTTAAGATTGTTAATTAGAAAATGGAAAATTGTTTCTTTGAAAAGTAAAACAAATGAAAATTTAAAAATTTGGTTTGATGATTGGAAAAAAACTATTGAAAAATTTTCTATTTTAAAAAATATGTTACATAATTATTCTAAAAATAAAAAAACAAAATCTAATAAAGATAATAATATAAATAAAAGTTTTAAAAAAATGAATCCAAAAAATCATAAAGAAGATAAAAATGAGAAAGAAGAAGAAAAAAAAATAAAAAAAACAACAGTTGCCTTTAATTGTAATAAAAAAAAAAATCAAATTAATGACATGAGAAATGATAACTTTGAAGAATCAGAATTTTTAAATGATAATAATAATAATCAAAATAATTCTGAAATTGTGTTATTTAAAAATAAAAGAAATTCAATTAAAAATTTAAAAAAATTTGAAGATTTAAATAAAAATGAAATGAATAAAACCAAAATATTATCTTCTAGAGGTAATGATTTCTCAAATAAACATGATATGAATAAAACATTTACAAATGAAAAAATAAATAAATACTCAAAAACAGAAGCTAAGATAATTAATACAAAAAAAAGAATAAATGAAAAATTTGAAGATAATGATAAAGAAAAAGATAAAAATAAAATAGATATAGAAAAGGAAAAAAAAAATAAAAATAAAAAAAATAAATTAATGAAAAGGAATATTACTACTAATAATAATAGTAAAATTTTAAATACTAATACAAATAAAATTTTACATTCTTATGATACAAATATAAGTAAAGTTTTAAATACTCATAATAGTAGTAAAATATTAAATAATAATAAAGTTAGTAATACTCAGAAAAAAGAAAACAAATCAAAAGAAATAATTAATAATAAAAATATTATTGATAATAAGTTAAATGTTAAAAATAAAAAAAAGAAAGAAGAAAAAGAAAATGATAATAATAATGTTAATTTTATTAATGATCCGCCATTCCAAGATATATTAAAAGAAAATACCCAAGCAGCAATTAAAGAAAAAGAACAAATTGTGAATAATGATAATTATGATATTAAAGAGGATAATATATATGATAAAGAATTTGATAATGATAATTTATTAAATTTTAATTCAATTGATGATGAGAATATTAAAGATATAAGTTTTAAAAATGAAGATAATTTATTTTCAAATACAAATGAAATAAATAATGAAAATCAAAAGAAAATAAAAGAAATGGTAATAAATTTTGAGAAAAAACCTAAAAATAGTTATAATGTAAGTAAAACAGAAGAAAATAATACTAAAAATATTGATATTGAAAATTTAAATAATAATAATAAAATATTAGATAATGACAAAAATATACAAAATAAAATTGAAGAAAATAATAAAATAATCGAAAATAATTCGAAAGAAGAATATAATGATTTAGAAAAGCAAAAAGATAAAAAAATTTCAGATAGAATGGGCTCACCAACTTTAATAAAGAAAAATAATATATTACAAGCAAAAATTCAATTTCAAAAACCAACACAAAATATTTTAGAATTAAAACAAAAAAATAATGAATTAAATCAAATACAAAATAATGAAAATAAAAATAATAATAATAATAATACATTAATTGATGATGATATAGAAAATATGAATATAAATCAAGAATTAGAAAATTTATCAAAATTTAAGCCACCTTCAAAAATAAAAGAAATAGTAATTGAAAATTTAAATTTAAATAAACACAATGACCAAAGAAATGATGATTTTTACACTGGTTATAATAATCATTTTACAAATGAGGATGAAAGAAGATTAAATCATTCTTTAAGTAATTATGAATTAGGACAAGATTTTTATATGAATAACTTAAATTTAACTCAAAATTATATTTATAATCCTATTAATGAAAGATTTATTACATTTTCATATAATCCTAATAATCAAGTTCTTGGTTGTCCAATGCCTGTTGATCAAATAAATAATTTTGAATTTAGAAGAAATAATAGTAATAATATACCTAATTATGAACAAAAAAATGAATTTGAAAATAATAAAATTAATGTTAATACTTTTCATAAAAAAACTTTTTCTTCTAATAATTTATATCAATATAAACATCCTCATTTATCAGGTATGACATTTACAAAAAAAATAATTCCTAATTCTGATGTTTCTTTTTCTTATTTAAATCATAATAATTTAAGAGATAGTCAAAATTTTAATACAAATAATCAACTTAATTTAACATTAAATAATGCTATTTCAAATTCACCTATTCAAAACAATTTTGGTAATAAAATATATATGAGAAGAGTTAATATTTGTCCTCCAAAAAATCTTAATAAAACATATATTCAACAACAAGGATTCAATAATTCAAAAATTAATTAATTAAAGTTACATTTAAAATCAATAAATATAATTAAATAAAATATAATATATTATTTTTAAGATAATTCAAAAACAATTATAAATTTTTTTTGAGAATGAAATATTTAAAAAAATAATAAAATGCAATATTAGAATCATTTATTTATTTATATAGATTATTTATTTTTTATATTATTTATTTTTTTTTGAAAATGTGGAAAAAAAATAAGGATTTTTTTATATTTAATTAAAAAAATAAAAAATATTTCCCTTAAATATTTAAAAAAAAAATAAAAAAATTAAAAAATTAAAAATTTGAAAAATGATAAATAGAAATTGTAATAAAAAAATATAAGAAAATTTAGTTAAATAATAGAAAAAAACAAGAGTAGAAAACGTTCATGCAGTTGATATCAACACATATCATTTATTATCAGCAAACTATAAAATAAAATTATTTGGTTATGGTTTTTTTTACACAATTATAGAAGTAAATGAAATAGAATATTCATTTAATCTAACAGATGATGAAAATACTAGAAAATTTGATAATAAATTAGGAAAAAGAAAAAAAGATATTTGGTTAAAGGAAAAAATATATTTAGGAAATACAATTTATGATGATGATGAAATTAAATAATTATTATTTTTTAATATTCCTTATTGGTTAACTCCTTTTATGAAAAACTAATTCATATAATTTTATGGAAAAAATTTTTACTGCTGATTATTTATTAATTACTAAAAAATATACTTAAGTATTAAATATTTATCAAAATTTATTAAAAAATATTGATAAAGAAAATGATATTCATATTGAATTTGAAAAATATTTCTCAATTGATTATACACAATATACAATTGATGAAAATTCAAAACATATTAATGATAAAAATGTAATTTTAAAATTAAAAAATTTTACATTCCAATATCTTTTTTTTAAGTGAATTACTTAAAAAAGAAGAATTGTAACTTTTTCTATATTAAAATTAATATAAGTGATTATTATTATTCGAATTTTTACTTTCCTTTAATTAATTAAAAAAGGAAAAATAGGAGAATATATTCAAGTGGTTAATTAAGGAATAAAAGATTATCAAAATATTCATTTTAAATCTTATTTTTGTGAAATTAAATTATCTATAGAAGAATTTCATTAGTTGTGAATAAAATGTAATTTATATATTTAATTTTCACATATATTTTATTATTAATATTATATGAACTATTAATCTAAATGATATTATTTTATTTAAAAATTTTTTATTTTTTATTTATTATAAAAAAAATATTTGATAAAATTAAAATATTTATAATGCTATTTTGAAATCATTAAAATATATTTTATTCAAAAATGGTAAAAAATATTATTGAAATAGAGTAATAAAAAAATGGAAGTATATTTTTATAATTAAGAAATGAAAAAATGATTAAATCTGATTGAATATCAATTCACTTTTTAAATTTACAATAAAAATTTATGTAAAAATTTTATTTTATGTTTCGTGAGTATGATTCAAATAATAAATAATAAAAAAAAAGTAAAAAAATTATTAATAAATTAAAAATAATTGATAAAAATAATTTTTATATTTTCAATATTGATAAACTAATAAAAAAACAGCATATTATCATTCAAAATTCTTGAAAAATTATTAATAATTAAACTCAAAAAAAAAAATTAAGAATAAGCCAAAAAAAATCATTAATTCAAATTGTAAAAAAACAAAAAAATAAAAAATATCTAATTAAAAAAATGGTATCAAGAATAGATAATTCATATCACAAAGGAGAAATTGTATGGGCAAAAGTAAAAGGTTGTTCATGGTGGCCTGGACAAATTCAATATCAAATATGTAATAATAAAAGGAATTCTGATACAATAAATGAAAAAAAATATAGAATAAATTTCATTGGTCATAATTCTTATTCTAATGTCCCTATTTCAAAGATAAAAAAATTTGAAGAAAAATTGAAAGAATTTTCAAATACTTCTAAAAGTTCTTTAATTAAATCAATTGAAATAGCAAAAAATTTATTTGAAAATTCAAAAAATTCAATTTTACTTGAAAATAATATTAAAAATCAAAAAGATGATGACGAAACAATTTCTAATGAATCTAATTTAGATGATTTAATATATGATAAAATAAATAGAGAAAAAAAAGATTCTTTCTTTGGGAAAACTAGAAGAAATGATGTTAAAGTTTTTAAACCAACAAAACAAAAAAAAAGTAAAATTGATGAAGGTACAAATACAATAAATAATTCTAATATTTATACTAATCATGAAAATATTAATATTGATATTACTTTTAATGTTACTAATAGTAATAATAATACTGTTTTTAATTCTTTTAATTCTGAAAATAAAAAAACAATTTCAAATAAAAAAGAAAATATTGATATAAAAAGAGAAGATAAAAATAAAAATGAAAAAATGAATGAAGATAATGAAGAAAATTTTGATAATAAAAGAATAAAAGATATAATTGATAAATTATTAAGATATCATATTGAAATGGCTTCATCATCAAGTCAAAAATATATTTTTAATATTTTAAATTTGTTAAATGAATTAAAAAAAGAATTTAAATCAATATCAAAAAAAAATATTTATTCAGTTGCAAAAGATATTATTTCAGTATTAGATTCATTTACTTATCATAAAAATAAAGAAATTTCAAGTAAAAGTTCAGAAATTTTACCAGATATAACACAAATGGTAATTCATGAAGTTTTTGATTTTGAAAATAATGAATTAATAAAAATTACTGAAAATATAAACGAAATTGATATTAATGATATTAAAAAAGATATTCAAATATTATTATCAGTTCATAATAATAATAAAAAATATAAAAATTTAACTACAAAAATAATCAAAAATAAAAAATTACATAATAATAATATAAATAATGGAAATGTTATTGAAGTAGATGATAAAGATTTTCAGTTTATTTATGATATTTTTCTTAAATTTGTAGATGAAAAAGATGAAACAAATGCTAAAAAAGAATTTAATTTAATTATTGATGATTTTTTCAAAAATATCTATAATAAACATAATGGACTTGATTTCATAACAGCAAATAAAAGAAAACAAGTATGTCTTAAAATGCTGTCTTTACTTAAAAAAATTTTACCTAATACAAATGAAGAAGACATTAAAAAAATGATAATTTTTGTTGAATATAAAGTTAGATGTGAAGACCCAACTTTAGGAAAAAAATATATAAAACATATTGGAAGTTTTTATATTAAAATGAAAGAAATAATTAATGGGAAGGAATAATCATATTTGTAAAATAAAATTAATTAATCAAATTAATTCATTATAAATAAAAAAAAATTAAACACTATTTTTTTCTTAATAAACAAATTTTTAAATATAAATTATTGATTAATGTATTTGCTAAGAATTTTAGTAACAAAATAATGTTTTTAATTTCAAGAAGAATACCCAAATTTACATTTTTACTTATTTATAATGATTTATTATGCAATATGTAATATATTTAAATTAATTATATTTAATTATTATATTTTTCAAGTACAATATTTATAATTTAAATATATTATAAAAATTAAAAATTTTACTTCCTAAAACAATTTAAACATGTTAATATAATATTTTTTTAATTAAATGATTAGATAATTGTTTGATATAATTCAATTATATATAAAAATATATGAATACTAAAAAAAAAAGATTTTTTAAAAAAATAAATATTATTTTATATTTGTTATTCAAATTAGTAAATTTTTTTAATAATTTAAATATGTATATTAATTTAATGATAAATTTATTATATAAATTTGTATACCGAATAAAATAAATCATTAAGTTGATTTAATGACTTTAGTATCAGTAGTTGTTGAAGTTACATTATCAATTTTTATTCTTTGCATTGCTTCAGTAGGTTGATTTAAAGTAATTTGAGAAATTGAATTAAAATTTATTCCATCTGTTCCATTTCTATGATTATTATTTGTTATATTAATATGATTATTATATACTTCATTGTCATATTCTATATTTAATAAATTTCCTTGATATGTTATTTCGGAGTATGTTAAATTATTCATTTTTATTTATAATAATTAAAAAATTTTTTAATATATAAATATGTTTAATAAAAAAAAAATCTTATTTCATAATTAAAACTATTTATTTTAAATGTGTTTAAAATAATTACTGATAATCTTTTAATGATAGTTGATTTATATTCCAATTCATTTTAGTTGATGTTAATGAAACTTTTCTTCTTAAAGGCTTCATAATATTTTCATTAAAATTATCAAAAATATCATTACATTTAACTTGAATTTGATTTTCTTTTTTTTCAATTATTTCTATAATTTTTTTAGATATTTCTTCATCATTTTTTGCAGAAAAATTTTCATTAATAGTATCATTAAGATGAAAATGTGAATGATTATCTTCAAAATAATAAGTTTTAATATGTATTTCACCTTTTAAATTATACTCATTATTTTTTACTTTAGTTAATAAATAATGTGATAACCATTCACCAGAATGATTCATTTCAACTTTTATAATTTGTGAACCTATTTCAATATTAACTTGAAAATTCCCATCATCTAATTCTTTATAAAAAACATTATGTGATGTATTATCTTTTGTATAATATTTATTTTGATAGTTTGTTATTTCTTTTTCTATTAAAGTTTGTAAAATATTTTCATTAGTTAATTTTTCTAATTTTTCAAAATTTTCTGATAAAGGAAGAATTTGAAATTTATATTTTTTAGTTTGATCATGATAAAAATTATCTTTATCTTTATTATAATTTGTTATTAATGATTTGTCATTTTCTAAAGGAATTTGCTTAAAATGATCTTCTTCATATGTTTTTATTATATTATTATATTCATTTAAATTTGTCAATTTTTCATCTAATAATTTAATATTATTATTTATATCATTTAATAATCCTATTGGAGTATTTTCAATAATAAATTTTGCAGCATCTAATCCACTCATTTAAATAAATAAAATTAATTTTTTTTAAAATTTTATTTATTAAAAAAAATAATTTTTTCTTCAAATTTCTTATAATTATTATAAAATATGAATAATCAATCATTAAAAAAAAAGAAAGGTCAATCAAGTTCCCTAACATCTCATTCATCATATAAAATATCAAGAAAATCATCAAAACCAATAACAGAAAGAAAATCCAAAAAGTAAATAAAAAAAATAATAAAAAATTAGTTTAAAAAGTTCTGAAAAAAAATTAGTAGTACATAAATCAGAAAATCTAAACACAATAAATTCATTAAAAATATTAGAACATGATAAAAATAAACCAAAAACAATAAAAGAAGAAAAAACACTATTAAACAAATTAAAAAAAAATAATAAAAACCAAATAGAAAATCAATCATTAAAACCAATATCACTTTTATCACAATTTCCAATAAATCAAAATAATCATTCAAGTAACATAAGAGTTTTCATAAGAATAAGACCATTAAATGAAGTAGAAAAAGATTTAATAAACAATAATATAGGAAAAGAATGTATTCAATATTTAGATAATATAAAAGAAACAAATGAACATATTCACAAAAGTTTAAAAACAGAAAATCCAAATGGTAATTTATCAAATCCATATACATTTGATTCAATTTTTGATTCTGAAAGTTTTCAAAATGAAATATATAATTTGGTAGGTAAAGAAATTGTAAAAGATGTTCTTTCAGGTTATAATGGAACAATTTTTGCTTATGGACAATCAGGCTCAGGTAAAACTTATACTATGTATGGAGATGATATTTATGATATTGAAAATAGAGGAATTATACCAAGATTAATTAATGATATTTTTGATTTTGTTGAAAATGCTGATGAGAATATTACTTTTCAATTTAAAATGTCAATTTTACAAATTTATAAAGAAAATATTTATGATTTATTAACTGGAGAAAATAATTTGAAAATAAAGGAAAATCCAATTAAAGGAATTTATGTAGATAAATTAACTGAAGTTTATATTGATTCATTTGATACTTTTATGGAATATGTTGATTTAGCTCAAGAAAATAGAATAGTAAGTGAAACTAAATTAAATTCATATTCAAGTAGATCACATTCAATATTAATATTTGAAGTAACTCAAAATTTACATAATGCAAATTTTTCTAAAAAAGGAACATTAAACTTAGTTGATTTAGCAGGTAGTGAAAAAATATCAAAAACTGGAGCAGTTGGTGAAACACTTGAAGAAGCTAAAAAAATAAATTTATCACTTTCTGCTTTAGGAAATGTAATTCATGCTTTAACAACAAATTCTGAACATATTCCTTATAGAGATAGTAAATTAACAAGAATTTTACAAGAGAGTTTAGGTGGGAATTTTAAAACAAGTTTAATTGTTACTTGTTCTCCTCATTCTTATCATTTTGATGAAACTACTTCTTCATTAAAATTTGCTCAGAGAGTTAAACATATTAAAAATAAAGTTAAGATTAATATTAAATTAACTTATGAGGAATTACAAAAAATTAATTCTCAATTAAGGAAAGAATTAGGAAATATTAAAATTGAAAATAAGAAATTAAGAGAATTATTAAATTCAAATGGGATTGAATTTATTTTAGAGAGTCAATATGAAGATAATAATAATAATGATAATAATGATGAAAGTGGAGATGAGGATAAAAAAAAATTTATGAGTACTAAAAATTCTATTAAAGTTAGTAATAAAAAAGATTTTTATCCTCAAAAATTTAATGCTAAAAGTACTGCTGATTTAAATAGTAATTTTGATATTATAAAAGAAAATGATGATTTTTTAAGTAAAACTAGAAGCCAAAGTAAGATACATGGAAATTATGATAGTCATGATAATTTAATTCATAATATTTATATTGATCATGCTAAAATAATTAAAGATTTAAAAAAACAAATTGATGAATTAAATAATGAAATCAAGGAAAAAGATAATATTATTTCTACATTGGAAGAATCTAATAGAAAAAAACAAAAAATTGAAATTAAAGACCATGAAATGATTTTTAATAATGAACCTTGTGATACTAATAAAATGATAAAAGATTTACAAGATTTGTATGATGATATTAGAAAAGAAATAATTAAAATTGAATTTGATTATAGAGATATTAAAGATAAAAATAATAATGGAGAAATAATATCAAATTTTGAAAAGTTAATTAGTGATTTAAATTTAGTAAAAGAAAAAAATATTACTGAAGATATTGAATCATTTAAAAGTTTATCTTCAATTATTTTAAATTCATTAAGTAATAATAAAGATAATGAAAAACTTGAGGATAAAATGAAAAATTTAAATAATAAATATCAAAAAAATATCATTCAATTATACAATGATATATTTGATAATTCTAATGGAAAATTAATAAAATTAAAATTTATAAAACATGCAACTTATTTTATTTATGGTTATTTAGAATCATTTTTTATATTAAATATTAATTCACATATTAATCAAAAATTATTATTAGATAATAACTTATTATTAGAATCAAATAATTTATTATTAAAAATTGTTGAAGATTTACTAAAATCAAATTTAGATTTAAGTAATAAATTAACTAATGTAAATTATGAACAAATCACAAAAAGTATAATAGGAAATAAATTAAATTTTCCATTAGGAAATAATAATGATCAATATATAGTATCATTTTTAGACTCAAATCAAATGCAATCAAATTTTAAACATTATAAAAAAAATAAAAATAAAATAATGACATTAATAAATAGAAAAGGATTAGATATGTTGAAAAAACAAAAGAGAAATAATAATGAATTAATAGAAGGAATAAAACACAAAAGAGAAAATTCTTCTCATTTAAATACAAATAGTAATTTAAATGATGGAATGATAATTCAAAATCCTTATTCAGCATGGAGTTATAAACCAAATAATGAAATTACAAATATTATGGAAAATATTGGAAATGATAGATTAGATTCTATTAATGATGGAGAAAGTAAAATTATTGATAATTTAAGAAATTTAAATGTATATGAAACAAGAAATGAAAATTCTATGAAATTAGATGAAGGTTTTTATAAAATGTCTTTTAAGAATGATGCTTCTAAAGTGTTTATTCCTATTTCTGAAACTGAAAATTTCAAAGCTAAACAAGAAAAAAAAAAATCTAAATTAACTATGTTAAAAGAATATATTGTTAAATCTCTTACTGAAAGTGAAAATTATAAAAAGGAAATTAATATTTTAAAAGATGCTTTTATTATTATTTTAGATGAACAATTAAAAATGATTTTGAGTAAATTAAATAATTATAATTATATCCATGAAGAAGCAATGAATGAAATAAGTAAAACATTTGACAATAATAATATTGAAAGTTTAATGAATGAAAGTATGAATAAAAGTAAAAGAAAAATTATTTCAAATAAATTTGAAATTAGTTTTGAAAATGATAATATTCAAATTCAAGATGAAAATGATGAAATTATTAATAATGATATTATTGGAGAAAATATTATTAATATTGAAAATACAATTAGTGATAAAACAAATAAAAATGAAAATAAAACAAATATTAAAACTAATAGTAAGAATGATTCAAAAAAAAATACTTCATCAACATCAATTGAAAATGTTAAATTTTATGCACCAAAACAACAAAATAAATTTATTAAAGATAACAATAAAACAAATAAAAAAAAGAACTTTGCTTCAGAAAGTGAAGAAATGATATCTCAATTAAAAGATGAACAAATCCAAAATGCAATATCAATAAATGATAATTCAAAATTAAGAAAATCAAAAAATCAATTATTTGGAAATATGAAAAAAACAAATCAAGAAATAAAATTAGTTCCTCAAAACGAAATATTAGATAATAATATAAATCCCACTAATTCAAACTTTTTTAACTTTTATAAAAATACATCAAATTCAAATCCAAAATCCATAAAATCAAATAATAATAATAACAATAATAATAATTATTACAATTTAAATAAAAATTCAAACATTGATAATTCTCATTTAAGAAAATCGACATCAAATCCACAAAATAAAATGACTTCAAATATATTTAACTACAATAAAAATATAAATTCCAATAAAAAAAATAATCAAAACATATTTAACAAAAGTAAAAATTACCATTCAGCAAATCAATATATAATAGAAGAAGAAGAAAAAAAACAAATAAATCAAATAACTCAAAATTCAAAAGGTTCAATATCAGCAAGAGGAGTAAAAATAGTAAATTCTTCAAATATAAAGAATATAAAAAAAAATTCAGCTCCAGATTCTCCAATAAGAAATTCTAAATTTATACAAAATATCTCATATGATATAAAAAATAATAATGGTAAAGCAACAATTGAAGATTTAGTAGCTGATTATTTAAAAACTGGAACAGCAACAAGACGATTTGATGGTATTGGAATTACTGTAAAAAATCAAGAAGTTAAATGTCTTTTTAAAGGAGGATTAAGTGCTAATAATTCTATTGATATTACTCCTGTTGGAAAACATATTAAGTCTTTAAATGGTGATGATTCTATTCCTAATCCAGAGGATTTTTTGTAAAGATAAAAAGCAAGGGTTTTTATTTTTTTTTAAGATATTAGTTTTTTTTTGTTTTTATTATTAAGTAATTATGTTTATTAATATTTATATAAGTTAAAAAGGATATTTTATTTTTTTTATATTTTTAGTTTGTTTACGTTTTTGTTTATTTATTTAATAATTCATATAAATAAATAGTTAATTAGATAATTAATTATTAATATAAAATACACATCTGTTTCTTTTTTGATTTAATAATTTTTCATTATTTAAATAATTTGATTCAAAATTAAAATTTACTCCACTATTTATATTAAAATAAATAGGTTGAATATCAATATATATTTGTTTATTTTCAATTAATATACTAATTCTTTCCATAGTATATTCTTCATAATTAAATTTTTTTTGATATATTCTTTCATCAACAGAAACATTATCATTATTCAAACAATTTATACATCTACAATTATCATTACATTTTTCTCCCATTTTATAACATTCACAATACTTTTTATTACAATTTGATTTAGTGCAAGTACAAGTTACTAAAACTTTTTCACCATTTAAATTTTTTTTTTGTAAAGATGGGTTATTATGACATTCAATACAATTACAATTATAACAATATTGATTATTGGCAAGACATTCACAATATTTTTTTAAACATTTTGTTTTAGAACAAGTACATATTCTCATTCCTGGATTTATATTATTTAAAGGAATAATTTTTGGTTTTGATTTAAATGAAGAATTCATTTCAAATATTTGAAAATTACTAACATCATTTTCAGAAAAAAATGAATTTGAATTATCATTTACTGTTAATTGATTTTTGGAATTACCAAATATTTCTTTTCCAATATATTCGTCATTCCAAGAATCACAATAAATGACTTTTATTTTCTTAAAATTTGAATTAGAATTTACTATTTTTATATTAAATTTATATAATACTTATTGATTCATTTTTTTCATTTGGGAATGATAAAGAATTTTTTATTGGAATTCCTTTTATTATTGGAGTCATTAATGAATGAGAAGATGTCATACTAAAATTAATTTTTTTGGTATTTTACTTCGAAAAATCTTTTATTGAAAAAGCTGTAGAGATACTTGAGTTTGATTCTTTAGTTTGTATTTCTTCTTGAGAAATTAATTTTTTGGGACTTTTTATCATTGAATCATTTATATTTGAATCTATTAAATTTTCTTTTTGATAATTTGTAGTCTTTTTGTTTGAATTTTGTTCCTGTTGATGTTTTATATCTGGTTCATAATTTGTGAAGCACATTTTGTTTTTATAAATAAAATTAAATTTAATTTGATTTAAAACTTATTTAATAAAATTTTATTTTCAATTTAACTTCTTTAAATTAATTTTATTATCAAAACAAAACAATTCAAATATAAAAAAATATATTAATGGAATGAATTCAGAACTTTTTCTTAAATCATATTATATTTTTAAATGTCAATTCTTAAAAATAATATTAAAAGTTACAGTAAAACGAATAAAAAAAATAAAAATTTATTAATAATTAATTAAAAAATATCTAAGGAAAAACATAAAAAAAATTAAAAAAACTGTTTTTTATCTTTTATTTTATTTTTTAAAATGTCTGAAGAAAAAAAAGAAGAACACAAAGCCCCAGAAAGAAAAAAGGTAACAGCTCAAATGGATGTTCTCCCAGGAGCAGAAATGGGAAAAGTTGTAACCCGTTTTGCTCCAGAACCAAGTGGATACCTTCACATAGGTCATGTAAAGGCAGCAATGTTATGTTATCATTTATCAAAAAGATATAATGGAAAAATGATATTACGTTTCGATGATACTAATCCATCAAAAGAAAAAGGAGAATTTGAAGAAAATATAATGAAAGATTTAAAATCTTTAGAAATTATTCCTGATCAATTAACACATTCTTCAGATTATTTTCCAAAAATAAGAGAATATATGGAAACTATGATTAAAGATGGTAAAGCATATTGTGATAATACAGATGGTGAGAAAATGAAAGAAGAAAGAACAAATGGAATTAAAAGTAAAAATAGAGATAATTCAATTGAGGATAATTTAAAAATATGGAATGAAATGTGTAAAGATGAACCATCAGTAGAAATAAAAAAATATTGTGTAAGAGGTAAAATTGATTATCAAAATCCAAATAAATGCTTAAGAGATCCTGTTTTTTATCGTTTTTCTGATGATACTCATCCAAGATGTCCAAATTTACATTTATTTCCTTGTTATGATTTCATTTGTCCTATTTTAGATTCTATAGAAGGCATTACTCATGCTATGAGAGCTAATGAATATTCTGATAGAATTCCTATGTATGAATGGGTTCAAGAACAATTTAAATTAAGAAAAGTTATTGTTTATGAATTTTCAAGAATGAATTTAATTTATACTGTTCTTTCTAAAAGATATTTAAAATGGTTTGTTGAAACTGGGAGAGTTGATGGTTGGGATGATCCTCGTTTTCCTACTGTTCAAGCTCTAGTAAGAAGAGGATTAGTTCCTGATGCTTTGAAAGATTTTTGTCTTGAACAAGGAGCTTCAAAGAAAAATAATTTAATGGAATGGGATAAAATTTATGCTATTAATAGAAATTATATTGATAATATTGCTAAAAGATATTTTGCTGTTGGTGTTGAAGGTTGTGTTAAATTAGTTATTAATAATATGGATGATATTGTTGAAGAAGTTAAAGTTGATTGGCATCAAAAAAATAAAAGTTTAGGAGAGAGAATACAAAAAAGATGTAAAAATTTAGTTATTGAAAAAGAAGATGCTGCTTCTATTGTTGAAGGACAAAAATTAACTTTATATAAATGGGGTAATTCAATTGTTGAAAAAGTTGATAAAGATAATGAAGGAAAAATAACATGTGTTTATGTTAAATTAACACCTGAAGATAAGAACTTTAAAAAAACTCATGTTTGTCATTGGGTTCCTATGAAAGAAGGATTATATACTAAAGTTATTTTAGTTGAATATGGTCATTTAATTAATGTAGAGAAATTTGAAGATAATATGAAAATTGAAGATATTGTTAATAATAATAGTAAATTTGAAACTGAAGCTTATGCAGAAGCTATTATTAATGAAGCCAAAAAAGGTGATAAAATTCAATTTGAAAGAAGAGGATATTTCATTGTAGATAAAGTACCTGAAGAAGGTAAACCAATGTACCTTAATTTTATTCCTGATGGTAAAACTAAATCTCAAAGTATTATTGGTGGAAAAGTTGATGCTAAAACTATTAATACTGGTGATAAAGATAATAAAGCAGAAAATAAAAAAGCTGAAAAGAAAGCAGCAAGAGAAGAAAAAAAAGCCAAAAAAGCTGAAAAAAAAGCTAAAAAAGCAGAAGAAAAACAACAACATTCAGAAACAAATACTCAATTAGGAAAAGAAATAGAAGAAAGGATAAAATATATAAAAGAAAAATATGAAATTACATGTCCAAATCCAACAGAATACAAACCAGAAAATGAAAAACCAATAAATGAACTAATGGAAAGTACCCATTTAAACCAAGATACAACACCAGAAGATATAACAAAATTATGTAATGAAGCAAAAGAAAATAAATTCCATTCAATTTTAATAAGTGAATGTTATATTCCATTAGCTTCATCCTTATTAAAAGATACAGAAATAAAAATATCATCAGTAATATCATACCCATTAGGAACATCATCAACAGAATCGAAAATTTCAGAAGCAACAAATGCTTTAAAAAACGGAGCAAAAGAAATTGACATGGTAATGAATTGTGGTTATTTAAAAGGTGGTTTATATAAAGAAATATATGATGAAATTAATAAAGTTTCAAAAGTTTGTCATGATAATAATGGATTATTAAAAGTTATTATTGAAGTTCCTTTATTAGAAAAAAATGATTTAATTATTGATGCATGCTTATTATGCTCTGCTGGTAATGCTGATTTTGTTGAAAGTTCAACTAGTTATGCATCAAAACCTGCAAAGTTAGAACAAGTTAAAATTATGAGGAATTCTGTTGGAGGGAAATTAGGGGTTAAAGTTGAAGGAATTAAATCTCATGGTGAAGCTAAAAAAATGATTGAAGTTGGGGCTTCTAGATTAGGGTCTATTGATGCTGTTAAAGTTTCTAAGGAAAAATAAATCATATGTTTTTATATTAAAGTTATATTTTAAAATTTTAAGTTTATTGATAAAAAATTTTTAATCTTAATTTTTTTTCTTTTTGAAAAAAATAATAATTTTTTATAAATTAAAATATTTAATTTATAATATCATGTAATTTTTAATATATAATGATTAGGAAAATAAAAATTATTTTTAATAATTGTATATTGAAAAATGTAATTAAAATTTTTTAGCTATTATTTAATGAATTTTTCCTTTTTAATAAAATAAAAATGGGTTGTTCACATGATGAAGTTAAAGAAACATCGAAATTAAAAAGAAGATTAAGTCAATTTTCAGGTTCAGATATAAAAAAAAACTATGAATTAATATATGTTTTAGGAACAGGCTCCTTTGGTAAAGTTCGTTTATATAGAGATCGAACAAATAACGAATTATTATATGCAATAAAAACATTAAAAAAAGAAGGAATATCAAAAACAAATTATGAATTAATCCAATCAGAAATAAATATATTAAGTAAATTAGACCATCCGAATATAGTAAAATATTTTGGAACATTTGAAGATGATTTTTACCTTCATATAATGATGGAATATTTACAAGGTCATGACTTGTATAAAATAATATCATTAAAAGATTATACGAAAATCGAAGAAAAAGATATGTCACAAATCATATTTAAATTATTAAAAACTTTAATATTCCTCCATTCAAAAAATATAGTTCATAGAGATATAAAACCAGAAAATATTTTATTTAGTAATAAAAAAGATTATTCAACTTTAAAATTAATTGATTTTGGTTTAGCAACTCAATCAGTAAATGATAATAAAACTGTTGGAACACCATATTATATGTCACCAGAATTAATAAAAGGAATTTCAACTCCAAAATGTGATGTTTGGTCAGTTGGTGTAATATTATATAAAATGATTACTGGGAAATATCCTTTTAATTCAAATTCTAATAATGAAAAAGAAGCATTATTAAATAATATTAAAAATAATAAATATAATACAAAATATTTAGATGAATCTGAATGTTCTGATGAAGCAAAAGATTTAATTAGCAAAATTTTGGAAAAAGATTATAATAAAAGATTATCTTCTGAAGAATGTATTCAACATCCTTGGTTTAAAAAATTTTATACTCAAAAAGAAAGTTTATTACTTAATAATAAAATGTTGAATTCTTTAATTGATTTTGCAAGAAAACCTCTTTTACAAAAAGAAATATATTTTTTTATTGCTAAAGTAAGTACCGAAAAGGAAATAAAACAATTTATGGATTTTTTTGATATTTTTGATAGTGAAAATACAGGAATTTTAACAATACCAGAAATTAAAAATGCATTTAAACAAATTGGAATAAATTTAAATGAAAGTGATTTAAAATTAATATGGAATGGATTGGATTTTCATAAAGATAATGAGGTAAGTTATACTGAATTTTTAGCAGCTATGGTTTCAACAAAGCCATATAATGACTTAAAAAGTAATTTATGGACTGTTTTCAATTATTTTAAAGAAGATAAAGATTTTATTACAGCTGATTCAATTCTACAAACTGGTAAAGCTTTAAATTTAGTAATGAATGAAAACGGTATTAAAAATGGTTTTCAAATTTTTAAAAAAGAAAAAATTACTTTTGAGGAATTTCAAAATGTCATTCCTCAATCATAAATATAATTATGTTATTAAAATTATTTGTTATGAAAAATATAGAAATTTGGAAATTTTAAAATAAGGATATTATTGTTATAAATATTTATAAATAGTGGTATAAAATAAAAAAACAATTTTTCCTTTTAAATAAAAAAAATAAACTTAAAAAAATAAAAGTTACACTTAAATTAAATGGGTTTATTTTTATTAAAAACAAATTTTATTTCTTTTCTAACTTCTTAATATAAAATTCAAGTTCTTTTCCTTCTAACAAATAACCATCAGCTTTTCCAACTTGTCCAGGTCTTGAAGTAATACAAGCATACAATCTTCCTTTATTCATTAATTCAAAGAAAT
>JAJJLH010002407.1:0-22965 GCA_023806865.1 Isotricha sp. YL-2021a | reverse complement strand
ATTATTTAAAAATTCATTAATTCATAAAAAAATAAAAAACTTATCCAATAGACTATTTCTATATATAATATAATATAAAAAAAATTTAAAAAAATAACAATTCAAAAATTAAATATTCAATTGAATTATTTTATATTTATATAAATACTTTATTAATGTTTATATGAAATATCTTTCCATTTTTCTTTAATTTTTTTTTGTTCTATAAAACTATTTAAACAATTATATAAAATTTCATTATTTAAAATGCCATTTTTAGAACAAGAATAATGATCAAATAAAGAAATAACAAACTTAACTAATTCTCTCCCTGAAAAACCTTTAGTTTTCTCAACAATTAAATTAATATGTTTAATAAAAAGATCATAACTTATTTTATCAAAATGATTTCTAGCATTAAAAATTAAAATATCTTTTCTTTCATTATCTTTAGGTAAATCAAACTTAACAATTTCATCAATTCTATCATGAACAGCATTATCAATTAAAAAAGGAGTATTCGTTCCTAAAATAAAAAAAAATTTCCTATTTAAATCTCCAGTTCTATATAAAAAAGTATTAATAGTATTTCTTAAATTTTCACTTAAATTAATTTTATCATTTCTATTTCTTAAAAAAGCATCTGATTCATCAATAAAAAATAATATTTTTTTTCTTGAATAATTAACCCAATCAAAAATTTTATTTAATTCAATAACTGATTTATTTCCTAAAGAAGAAATTTCTGCTCCATTAATTATAGCATAATATAAATTATTATTTTTTGCTAATTTCTTTGCAAAAGCAGTTTTTCCTGTTCCTGGAGGACCATAAAATAAAAAATTTCTAAATGGAGTTTTTATTTTATTTAATTCATGTAATTTTAAAGAATTTGATATTATATTTAATTTATTTTGTAATATTGGTTCAAAAAATAATTTATTTTCTATTTTTTCTTTATTGTATTTTTTAATATTTGAAATTAGAGATTTTAATGAAAATTTATGATTAAATAATGAAAATTTATTTGTTTCTTTTATTAATTTTGGTGTAAATAATTTATCTTGAATTTTAAGAAATGTTAAATTTATTATTTTTTTACTTGTATATGTTAATAAAAATGCAGTTGATAAACCAAACAATAATTTATTAAACATTATTTTATCTTTTAAAAATTTTGAAATTCCATTTCCAATTTTATTTAAAGTTAATTCTCGAATTTGAATTTTTGTTTTTCTATCTTCTTCACTTTTTGCTTTTATTTTTTCTTTTACAATATCAAAATTTTCTCTATCAATTTTTGCTTTTGTATAATATTTATTTTGAAGAAATAATTTATCTTGTAAAACTTTTAAATTATGTTCATGAGTTAAAGTATCTTTTTTTTCTTTTTCTTGTTTAATTATACTTTGTTCTTGTCTTTTTAAAATTTCATCATTATTTTCTTTTTCTCTTTTTAATTTATATTCAATTCTTTTTTTTGCTAAAAAATCTTCATATTCTGCTTTTTCTTTTGAAGCTTCTAATTCATTTTTTATTTCAGAAATTTTATTTTCTTTTTCTAATTTTGAATGTAATATTTCTTTTTGTTTAAGAGCATTTTTTTGTTCTAATAATTTAATTTCTTCTTCTTTTACTGCTAATTCAAATGCATTTTTTGCATTTGGTGATTTATCTAAAATTGATACTGCTTTAGCTGCTCTTTCTAATCCTGTTGGATCAAAACCATACATTCCTCTACTTTCAACACTTGCATTTTTATTCATTTTTTTTTAAAAATTTTTATTTTTAAAAATATTAAAAAAGATTATTTTTAATTAATAATTAATTTTTTATAAAATAAATTTAAATTTTAAATATATAAATTTTCATATATTTATTTTTAATTTTTATCATATAAAAAAAATACATTTTTAATTAAAAGAAAAAAAAAAGCATTCAGAAAAAAAAAGAAAGAAAAAACTTTTTTATCTAACATGACTAAATAAAAACATATCATCATCTTCATCTTTACTAACTTCAATAATCTTATCATTAATTCTCCAAAATCTAAGTGTTTCATCCCCAGCACCAGAAGCAATAAAGCATTCATCAGGTGACATAGTTAAATAAAGAACTCTCTTCATATGTCCTTTTAACTCAGCAACCTTATTCATTTTTGGATAATTCCAAATACAAATTTGATTCTTATTAAAACCATGACTACTAATTAATTCTTTTTCTCTTTTATTCCATAATAAACAACAAACTTGACTTCCAGTATTAATACTATTAACTAAATTATTATTATCAATACTAAAAAATTTAATACTTTGATCTTTATTTCCTCCTCCAGTACAAATAAAATTTCTTATCCAAGGACACCATGAAATTGCTTTAATAGCACCACGATGATAATTTAAAGTAATTAAAGGTTTATTACCATTAAATTCATTATAATTAGAAATATCATTTAATTTATTATTTAAATTACGAACATCCCAAATTAAACATAAATTATCATTACCACCACTTGCAAGTAATAAACCATCATTATTATATTTTAATTGACAAACTTCACCTTTATGTCCTTTTAATTGTGAAATTATATGTTTTTTTTTTCTGACATCATGATTAAAAATTTTTTGATCTTTACCTCCTGAACTTAAAATATAATTATTCCAATTTAATGAAGAAATTCTACCATAATTTCCAGTCATTGTTCTAATTTTTTCTAATTTTATTGTATCATATAATTGAATTTCTCCATATATATTTCCAATTGATAAAACTGTACCTGAGTTAATCCAAGATAATGATGTTATATTTATATTTTCTGGAAGTGACATTAATAATTGAGTTTGAAATGTTTCTGTGTTTAATAAGTAAACTTCATTTGATAATGCTACTGATAAAATATTTTTTGAACCCCAATCTAAGAGATTTAAATAAAAGTCATCTATTAAATTTGGAGCGTCTAACATTTTTTCTGCTGTTTTTGAAATTTGTCTTTTTTGATTTTTTTTTAGTAAAAAATTGTTTATTGAGTTTATTGAATTTAAAAATGGTAAACTGTGTATATTTCTGTTTTTTTGAGAAAATGATAATATTGAATTTTGCTTTTTTAAATTTAAATTTATTGAATTATTTATTGAATTATTTGTTTTGTTAATTGAATAATCTTCACATTTTATTAATAAAGAATTTAATATCATATTTGAATAATTTAATGTTTCTTTTATTTTTTTGGGATATGATGAAAAGGAATCTGGGTCATTTATTAATGAATTTAAATTATTTTTTGAAGATTTTAAAAGAAAATTTTGATAATTTTCTCTATCATTTTTTAGTGGGATAAATCGATCTCCTGAAATTAATAATTTATTTTCTATTTTTTTTAATT
The DNA here is from genome assembly GCA_023806865.1 of Isotricha sp. YL-2021a. Classification (NCBI taxonomy): domain Eukaryota; phylum Ciliophora; class Litostomatea; order Vestibuliferida; family Isotrichidae; genus Isotricha; species Isotricha sp. YL-2021a. The sequence goes on along the minus strand of JAJJLH010002407.1, from coordinate 19,604 downwards.
GGTTTGTTTTTGGAGTTTTGTATTTTAATTTTTCTAAATGATGTAATGGTGATTTCTTTTTTTGAGTATTTGATATTTTATATTGAAAATGAGAATTATTTTGATTTTTATTTATTTGCTCATAATAAAATGACATTTAAGTAAAATAAAAATTGAAATATATTTAAATTTTAAATTTAATTTTTTAACTAAATAAATTATAATGATATATAATATTAAGTTTGATTTAAAATAATTATATCATTGAATTTTTAATTAATTAAAAAAATAATATTTAAACATTGAAAAAAGATATATCAATTCATATTATTTAATTATTATAAAAAATAAATGAAAAATTTAATATAAAAAAATTATAATAATTTCCAAATATATATTTTCATAAATTTAACATAAAACTTTTATAAAAAATAATAAAAATGGATGACGGGATAAAAAATATTCCAAAACTCTTATCCCGAGATTCAACATTTTTAAATTCAAAAATATCATTAAGTTTAAGTAAATCTTTCACAAAAAAAAAAGTAAGAAAACTTCGTAAAAGTACAATAGAAAAACCAAGAGAAATAACAATAGACCAAATATTACATATATTAATAAAACCAAGATCATCAAGAAATATAGTAGAAAATAAATTACTTTCAGAATACTTATCTTCAAAATATGAATATTTTAAAAAAATAAAAGAAACAGAACCAAATAAATTAGATAAATTATGTAAAGTTTTAAATTATGAAACTTTTTCTCCAAAAGAAACAATAATAAATTTTGGTGAACCAGGAGAAAAATTTTATATAGTTTTCAATGGGAAAGTTGGAGTATATAAACCAATATATAAAGAAAAAGAAATGTCATTAAATGAATATTATACATATATGATGTTATTAAAAAAAAATCAAAAAATTTATAAAATGAAAAGAATAATAGAAAAAAATCAACATTTAAATATTGATTTAAATATATTATCAAATACTCCAGAAAATTCATATTATATGAGAAGAACATTAACTTTTATAATGGAAGAAAATGAAAAATTAGGAGAATTTTCAGATGGATTTACATTTGGAGAAATGGCTTTAATTAAAAGAACAAAAAGAAATGCTACTATAATTTCACTTAAACATTCTTCTTTATTATCAATTGAAAAATTCGATTATAATAATATAATTAGAAGATTAGAAGAAAAAAGATTAGAAAAAGATATTAATAAATTTAAAATTAATTATCCTTTTTTTACTAATTGGTCTAATGCTAATATTTTAGATATTTTTAATTGTTTTCAACATCTGAGATTAACACAAGGGGAATTTTTATTTAAACAAAATGATGAAAGTGATTGTATTTTTATTATTAAAGATGGGACTTTTGAAATGTTTTGTAATTTATCTTTTGCTTGGTTAAAAGAATATTTTGATTATATATTAAATAATAATACTAATTTATTTCAAGAATTAGAAAAAAGTAAACCTAAAAGAGAAAGTGAATTATTTGAATTAATTGATAAAATAAAAAAAAAATTACCACCTTGTCCTTCTATAATTGAAAAAAATGTTATTAAAATAAAAAGAATACAAAATATTGAAGAAAATGTTTTTGATATTAAAAAAGAAGAAGATGAATTAAATGATTCTAAAAATTTATTTAGAGTTAATCTTAAAAAAATTGATTATAGAGATGTGATTGGATTAGAAGAAACTATGGAATTAAAAAAAAGATTTTGTTCTATTAAATGTGTTTCTTCTATTGCTCATGTTGAAAAAATAAAAATAATTTATTTACTTCAAATATTAAAAACTTTTAAAAATGAAACAAAAGTAAAAAGAACTTTTGAAAATATAATATTAGAGAAAAAATTAATTTTATTAGATTTAATGAAAAATTCAATTAAAAATAAAGTTAATATAATAGAAGAAGATTTTGAAAAAAAATATAATACAATAATAGAAAAAAATTTAAATAAAACAAATGAAGAAAGTAAAAATATTCAAATAACAACAATTAAATTAAGAGGATGGACAAAAGATTTAGATTATGTTTTAGATGAAGATATACATTTTCATAAATTTCCAAGAGAAAGAACATTATCAAAAGATATTGAAAAAAAAGTTTTTGGAAATAAAACAATTAATGAAAAAACTTTTAATAAAACTATTAATAAACCTTTTAAAACTTTTTTTAAAACTAAAATTTTTCCACCTGAAAATTTACGTTTAAATTCTCATTTATTATCTTTTTCACCTGATAATATAAAAGATAAAAATAATAAAAAAAATTTGAATTTATTATCTTTTTCTTCTGATAATGATAATAAATTTAAAAATAAAAATTTGAAAAAAAAATTTTATACAATTGATTATGGGAATTATAATTCAAATGATGATAAAAAAAAGAAAAAGAAAATTACTTTTAATAATGAAAAAATTTTTATTGAAAATAATAATCTTCATAATCATCATAATTCAGATTTTATTAATACAAAAAACAATTTTACAGAATTTGATATTAAAAATAATAATATGAGAAAAAAACTAATATTAGAAAGTTTTAACTCATGTTCAAAACATTTTTTTCTAGGTCGTAATTTTTCAAATAAAATGAAAGAAGAAATAAATAAAAATAAAAATATATGTTTAGCAAAAACAATATCAAATTTCACAAACAAATCAACATATTATAAAAAATAAATTTTTCTGTAAATGACGAAAAAAAAAAAATATTAATTAAACCCTACTATAATAATTTTTTATTTCTAATAACCTAAAAATAAAAAAAAAAAACTCAAAAAAAAAAAAAAAAAAATGTTGAATAAAACCGATTATTACAATATCCCAAATCCATCAATAAATTACAAGCCTCGTCTTCCTCCAATAATAAACAGACCAAATCCAGCAATTCCAAACACAAAATTATCATATCGTTTAATTGAATCAACATCCGAAGACTTTGAATATCCATTATTAGAATTAAATAAAGGAAGAAAAGGAAAAGGTTGGTTAAGTTCTCGTTATTGTCAATTTCCTCAATCAATTTATATTCAATTTAATCAACCTGTTAATGTTAAACAAATAAATATTTTAATCCATGAAAAAAATATTCCAAATCAAATTAAATTTTATACTTATTGTCCAATTTCAAATGATGAAATAATAAAAAATTATCGTTCTTTAAATTTTACTTATATTGGTTTTATTAAAATGGATTCTAATCAAAGATCAAATTATCGAGCAAGAGAATTTAGAAAAGTTTTTATTGATACAAATGCATTTTATATTAAATTAGAATTAGGAAAAAATTATTTAAATAGATATAATATTTTTAATCAAGTTGGTTTAATTAGTTTAGAATTTTTTGGTCAAGTTTTACCTTTAATTGGAAATAGTAAAAAAATAAATCAATTTTATTTAAATGAAAGTATAAGACCACCTGAAATTACAGAAGAAGAATTAGATGAAATTTGCGGAGATAAATTAAATCAATTAAAAAATGAAATGAAGAAAAATATTGAAGAAGAAAAATATGATATTTGTAAAATTATAAAAGGTAAAATTGAAAAAATTAAATTATATGGGAAAAAAATATATGAATTAGAATATAGAAAACAAATTGCTGTTAATAATGAAGATTTTGATAAAGCAAATGAGTTAAAAAATTTATCTGATAAAATGAAAATGAATTTAGAAAATATTGATAAAGATCCAAATATTTCAAATACATTTCTAAATGATATTAATAATATTGAAGAACAAATTGATGAAAATGGAAATAAAAATATAAATAATAATTCAAATGAAATTAATGATAAAAGTATTTCTTTATCAGGAGATTTTGATAAGAAATTAAATATAAGTCATCAAAAAAAAATAACTCAAGATAATTTTATGAGTTATGATGATATTATTATTCCAGCAGTATTAAAAAAAATTAATAATGAAAAAAATCAAATTTTAGAAGAAAGTGGTGAAGCTGCAAAAGGTAATTTAGAAGATATTGATAATAAATTATTAAATGAATATTCTATTATTGTTAAAGTTATCGGAGAAGAAGGTTTACAAAAATTATTTTCTAAACATATTTTATGGAAAGAAGAAGGTTTTGATTTTTTTTTATCAAAAATGCCAGAAATGTTTTCAAGTCAACAAAATTCAGATTCAGTTAATAAATTAATAACTTTAATAATGAAATTAGTTATGATATTTTTAGAAGAAAAACATCCAAATATTATAATAAAAACTTTAATAATTATTAAAAATTTATTAGATTCTATTAAAAATAATAAAACAAAATTAAATATTGATTTAAATATTACTGATAATATGTTAATTAAAATTAAAAAAAAATTAGGTGATGTAAATCCAAAAGTAAGAAATAAAGTTGTTGAATTATATTCTTATATGTTAACTTTAGATTTTTGTGATTATAATAATTTAATTAATGAATTAATTGAAGATGAATTAAAACATCATGATGATATTAAAATAATACCAAAAAGTTCAAAAGTTATTATGAAAAAATTAGAAATTTTAAATAGTGCTTTTGATGATTTTAATAATTCAATTAAATCAAAAAGAACTGATATGGAAAGTTTTCCTTCTTCTTTAGTTTTAGATTATTTAATTATGAATGTTACACATTCAAAAAGTGAAATAAGAAAATATTCAAGAATGTTAATTGGGAAATTTATTAATATTTTCGGGATTAAAAATATGAAAAAAAAATTAGAAAAAATTGAAGGGAGAGAATTATTAAAATTAGTAAATGAAAATCAATCTTTAAAAGAACTTTTTCCAAATTTAACATCAAATGGAATGATAGATAAATCATCTTTAGATATAAGTAATACAAATTTAAATATAAGTGGTAGAAATAAAAGTAAAAATAAATCAAGAATTGAAAATAAAATAAAATGTAATTATTGTCAAAAAGAAATATCAAATAAAGAAAATTTACAAAATCATTTTTTAAAAGAATGTCCATTTTTTATAACATGTGAAAATTGTAATAAAAATATAGAAGTTAAAAAATTAATTAATCATAGATTAAATGAATGTAAAGATAAAGAAAAATATGAAATGTGTAAAAGATGTAAAGAAGCAATTTTAAAAGAATTATATGATAAACATGTTAAAGATAATAAATGTAATCCTGCAAAAAATCCTAATTCTTCTGCAAGATGTCCTCTTTGTCATAAAGATATTGTTCCACCTGGGGATAAAGGATTTATTAATCATTTATGTAAGGAAGGGTGTGGTAGTCATAATAGGAAAAAAAATTAAAAAAAAAAGGTTTTTTTTTGTTTTTTTTTATTGTTTTTATATATTATTATTTTATATTATTTTTATATTTTTTTTTATTTTTTTTTTTTTGGTTTTTTTTATTTATTTTTTATTTTTTGTGAGAGTATTATTTTATTTTATTTTGTATATTTTTATTTTAAATTTAGTAAAATAAATTTTATTTTTTTTTATTTTCACTTTCAACAGTTAATAAGTATTTTATTATAAGAATAAAAGAAAACTAAATTAATATTATTAATAATTGTGATATTAAAAATTTAATAAAATATTTTCTATTATCCGATATTCTTCAAATGGTTAATTTTAATAATATCCGAGTTTTTATTAAAAAAATCAAAAATTTCTCTTTAAATTTGAATCCCAATAAAATCTAATTTATTAATTATGAATATATTTTAATTTAAATAATTCAAAGAAATAATGTAATTAACAAAATAAATGAATTATATCTAAATAATCTCATTTTTAATATTATCTATGAACAATATATTATTTTTATATATACTTCCGAATATAATAAAACTTAGCATTAAACATCAAATTTAAAATATACAATAATTAAAAATAAAAAACAATAAAAAAATGAAAATCTTACTATTCTATATTTTACTAACTCTAATCCCAATATTAAATACATTCAAATGTGGTAACAACATAATAAAAGCCCCAACAATAAAAACAATAAAACTAACAGACTCTTTAAAAGAAATCCGTAAATTAACCCTTGAATTCCATCCAATATCAATATACATAGATACTGAAATTTTAATATCTCAATATCAACAAGGAATTATAACAGAAAATTATTATATAAACATTTATAAAGCATTAAATAAAACATGTACCTACCTTTCAAAATTAATAAATGTTGATTTCACATATTCAATACAATTACAACCTTCATTTTTTGGAACATCAGATGATGAATATATATTAAGAAATGAAGTCCCATTCATAACAAACAATTCAATAAATACTGATTTAATTTTAATCCCAAAAATATATCAAATTGATAAAGTAGATGCAGCTGCTTTTCCAATAGCAATAGGAAGTTATAATAAACGTCCAATTGCAGGTGGAATTTTATTAGGAAAACATTATGATTTTAATAAAAAAAACTCAGAAAAATATTTAATTATGCTTTTATTACATGAAATTACTCATATTTTAGCATTTAATAATAATTTATATGAGATTTTCCCATCTGGTATAAATATAATTAAGAGAAAAATAAATAATGAAGATAGATTTCTTTTCCAAGGTAAAAATGTATTAAAACAAGCAAAAAGACATTTTAATTGTGATTCAATAGAAGGAATTGAATTAGAAAATCAAGGTGGAATTGGTTCTTTTGGTTCTCATTGGGAAGCAAGAGTAATGTTAGGTGATTATATGATATCAACAGATTATCCTGAAATAACAATTAGTGAAATTACACTTGCTTTACTTGAAGATTCAGGTTGGTATACTGTTAATTATTATACTGGAGGTTTATTTCGTTTTGGTAAAGGATTAGGATGTTCCTTTTTAAATTCAAGTTGTATTAGAGATGATATGAGTTTATTTGGAAGGGAATTTTGTCTTAATGAAAATGAAGAAAGATGCTCTTCTGGAAATATTGATAGGGGATTTTGTTATATTGTAAAATATGATAATATACCTGAAAATTATCAATATTTTAAAAATAATAAAAAAGGAGGATTTTTACCTTCGGATTATTGTCCTGTTTCAATATCATATCCTCATCAAAATTATTATTTTTATTCAAGATGTGATTCTAATGGTGATAATTATAATAATTTACCTTTACATTATGGAGAAATTTATGGTAAGAATTCAATTTGTGTTTTAAGTTCTTTATTACCTAAAAACTATGAAAATTTAAATAAAAAAGAAGCACGATGTCATAAAATTGAATGTGATTATTTTAATAAGAGTTTTACTATTGATATTGGAGATTTTTTATTAAATTGTTCTGGGAAATATGAAGAGGTTAAAGTTGATAATTATAGTGGAAGTATTATTTGCCCTGATTATAATAGAGTTTGTACTGGGAGTGTATGGTGTAATGATCCACTTGAATGTATTGATTTAGAAAGTTATTATGATATGAGTAATGATACTTCTGTTAATGAGGTTATTGGAAAAAAAAATATTTGTCAATGGGTTTATTTTAGTTTTTGGATTTTTGGATTTTTTATTTTGATGTTTTAAATTTTTTTTTTTAGAAAGTAGTTTAATTCATTTTTATATATGATATTATTATATTTTCAATTAATTTTGAAATTTTATTTTTAAAAATTAGAAAAATAATAAAATATGATTTATAATGAAATTTCTTTATTATATTTTTTAATTATTTTAAATGATATTAAAAATGAATTTTTAAATATTTATTTTGATTTAAATAAATAATTTTGACTACTAAAAAAAAATTTATTTCATATAAGGTAAACTTTCAGAATATAAAGTATAAAACTTACTTTTTTTATTATTAATTAATGTATCATAAGTATCATTTTCAACAATTTCCCCATTATCAATAACAATAATTTTTTTACATCTTTTAACCATTTGAATATGATGAGCAATCATAATAATAGTACAATCTTTAAATAAAATCCCCAAATTTTTTTGTATAATACTTTCAGTTTTACTATCCAAAGAAGAAGTAGCTTCATCTAAAATAACAACTTTACTTTTTTTCATAGCTGCTCTTGCAAAACAAATTAATTGTTTTTCTCCAAAAGAAAGATTATTCCCATTTTCTTTAATAAAAAAATTTAATCTTTTTTTACTATTAATAACATCTTTAAATAAATTAAAAGAATCTAAAATTTCCAAAATTTCATTATCTTTATATTTAAATAAAGGATCAATATTTTCTCTTAAAGTTCCTTCTAAAATAAAAGGTTCTTGTGAAACAATAGTAATATTTTGTCTAAGAAAATCTAAATTAATTTTACTAATATCAATATTATCAATTAAAATTTTTCCATTTACAGATTCTAAAATTCTACATAATGATAAAATTAAACTACTTTTCCCACTTCCAGTTCTTCCAACAATTCCAATTTTTTCACTTGGTTTAATTTTTAAATTAATATTTTTTAAAATTAAAGGAGTAAAAGGACGATATTTAGTAGAAAAATTAATAAATTCAATTTTACCTTTTGAAGGCCATTTATCATTAATAATAATTTCTTCATTTTTATTAGGAATTTTTTCTGATATTGTATTTAAGGCACTTTCACATCTTTCAATACTAATCATTGATATTTCAATATTTGAAAAAAAATTTAATATATTTGCTAATTCATTTGAAAATTCTTCTGAATTTTGTAATATTAAACCAATTGCTTGAGGAGAAAAAAATTCTTTTCTAAATAAAATAAAAATTATAATTAAACCAAAAAAAAAATGAGATGAATATCTTAATCTTTGAACATACCATTTTTTACTTCCTTCTAAAAAAATATGAACACTGAAATTATCATCTAATTTCTTATATAATTTATCTCTGAAATTTTCTTCAATTTTTGCTGTTCTAATTACTTCAACTCCTCTTATTGATTCACTTAAAATTGTAATTATAGGAGAATATGATATTCTTTCTAATCTTTGTAAATTTCTAGCACAATTTATAAAATATTTAGTTAAAGAAAATGTTGATATTATTAATAAAGGAGATAAAAAAAGTGTAAATTTATTATAAATATAACATACGAAAATTGATGCTGTGACTGTAAAAAGTGCTTTTGCAAAATTTGTTATTCCTCTTATTATTCTTTGTATTAAATCAATATCTTTTGTTAATCTATTTAATAATTGACCAATTGGAACTAAATCATGAAATAAATTTATTGGAGCTCTTAAAAATTTATATACTATTGATTCATGGAGATTTCTCTGTGAATATAATGTTATGTATGAATGAATAAATTCTATTAAGAAATTAAGAAAAATTCCTATTGTTGATATTTTTACATATATGTAAAAATTGTTTATTTGAGAATTTATGTTTATTTCTTTTTTTTCTTTTTCATTTTTTTCTATTTCTTTTCTACTTTTTGACCAACTTGATATATAAATTGAACGATATGAATTTGCAAATCTTGCTCCTAACATACAAATAATTAATAATAAAAAGATAAAATATCCTCCTTGTAAATTAATAAATGAATTATATTTACTAAAAGAAAATTTCCCTTTTTTATATTTATCATCAGATAATAATAAAGGATTTTTTTCAATAACAATATTAGATTTCTCACTTTCAGAAATAATAAATTTATTATCTTGATAATTAATATAACTATTATTAAAACTATCATTATTATCAACACTACTTTTACTTCTTTTTTTATTAAAAGCTAAATTCTCATCTTCATAATCATCATAATCAACAACATAATTTTCTCCAAATTTCATAACAAAATCATAATAATTTCCAATAAATGTAATATAACCTTTATCCATTAAAATAATTTTATCAACATATTGTAAATTATTAACATCATGAGTAACAAGAATTCTACATTTACCATTTAAAAAATCAACAAAAGCATTTTTAAAAATATTATTACTAACTTCAGTATCAACATTCGCAAGAGGATCATCTAATAAATATAAATCAGCATTTTTATATAAACATCTTGCAAGTGAAATTCTTCCTTTTTGACCACCACTTATATTATTTCCTGATAAATTAATATAAGTTAAATCTCCTTTATTAAAATTTTCAAAATCTTTTTTTAATTGACAAATATTAATAATTTTATTATATTTTTCTTCATTGAATTCATTATATAAAATAATATTATTTTTTATTGTATCTTCCATTATCCAAGGTAATTGAGGACAATATGATAAATTACCATTTATTATTATTGGATTATTACTTGAAATTAATTTATAATTGTTTAATATTGAATTTATTAAATTTGATTTTCCTGATCCTGTATTTCCTAAAATTGCAATAAATTCTCCTTTTTTTATTGTTAATGTTATATCATTTAATAATATTCCTTTATTTATTTCATATGATAATGATTGATTTTTACTATCATTTGTTTTTTTTCTATCTATTTCTAATTTTTTTTCTTTTTCTATTTGATTTGATGAAATATTTATTCCAAATGTTGCTTTGTTATATTTTATTAAAATGTCTTTTTCATTTGAATTTTCATTTTTGTTATAATTATGTTCTTCAGAATATAAAAAATCTTGAAGTCTTTTTATTGATATTAAATTAGTGAAAAAGTCATTTAAAAACATTGGAATTCCCATTAATGGATTTGTCATTTGATTTATTAATTGAAATGCTGTAAATAAATTTGCAATTTCTAATGTTTTATTTGAGTAAATATATGTTCCTATAGATACCATTAATAATATTAATGGAATATTTGAATTTACTAATAATCTAATTAAACCAATATATAAATTTTTTTTTATATATAATAATTCATCATCTCTTTTATTTTTTATTTTTTTTGCCCATTCATTTTCCCAACCATTAATTTTTATATTTTTTAATATATGAAAAACATAAGTTACAAGTTTCATTCTTTCATCTTTTTTAATTAATATTTTTCTCATATTTCTCAAATATAAAATTTGTAAAAATAAAATGAAACTAATTAAAATAATTAAAATAATCATTGCATAAATAAATTTAAATCCAAATAATTGAAATAAAAAATATAAAGATAAAATAATAATATAAGGAGCATTAATAATTTTTGGTCCAACTGTAAAAATAAAACCTAATTTTTCACAATCAACTTCAATTAAATTTATTTTTTCTCCTTCATCTTTTCCTTCATAATTATATAAATTACTTCTTAATATTTTATTAAATAATAAACCAGTCATTTCATTTTTTATTCTTCTTTGCATCATTAAATTTTTAAATTCGAAATTATGAAATAAAATAGTTCCTAATAATTTAGTTGAAATAAAAATAAAACCACATTGATAAATACTGAATTGATAATTTTTAATAAATTCTAATAAAGATTTATTTTTGAAATTATTTATTTTTGTTCCTTCAAATTCACCTTTTGAAAATAAAAAAATAATTTGACGAAAAAAAAACATTCTTATTATTTTTAATGTTTGAAGTGAAAAGTCTATTATAAATAATTTTATAAGTTCATACTTATGAATATTAAAAATTATTTTTAATAAAGGATATTTTGAATTTTTATTTGAAGAATTTTCTTTCCATTTTTCTTCTAATTGTTTAATATGATTTTTTATTTTTTGATTGTCATGTAATGAATTTATATCTGAAATTTTTAATTTTTTTTCATTTGATAAATCTATTATTCTTGTTGTCCAACGGAAAAAAATTTTATTTATAAATGATTCATTATAATAATTTAAATATTTTTTTTCTTCATTATTTGAATTATTATTATTTTGTTCGTCTATTGTTTTTTCATATGAATTTGAAAGTAGTTTTTCTTTTTGGAAACTTGAATTTGAAATTTCATTCATTTTTAAATTGATATTTTAATGTCATAATATTTATTATATTAAAGAATTTATATTATTATATTTTATACTAAAATATTATTTTTTTATATAATAACTATAGTTTGAAATATATAAATTTTGTTTTATTTTAATTAATGGAAAAAAAAATTATTTTTAATTTTTTTTAATATGTCTTTTTATCATTTTTACTTTTTTCAATATAAATTCTTTTGAATGATTATTTAATTTTTTATTTAAATCTGGATTTGAATTTATACTTTGTTTTAAAGTATCATTAATATTTTCTTTAATAAACTTAATCTCTTCTTCATTATCATTATTATTATTAATTTCAATTTTAATCATATTATCATTTTTATTATTTGAATTATTTTTCATTTTTTGAAAACTATTATGTTTCTTCATAAAATGTTGAAAATCATTTTTATTTAAAATTAAATTATTTTTAATATTATTAAAATGATTATTTGGTTTTGGAATATTATTTTCTTTTTTAAATAAATTCTTAGTTGATTTTGGTTGATTTATTATATTATTTGTAAAAGAAAGAAAATTTTCTAAATCTTTATTTCTTTTATTAATATCATCAAATGATTGTTTACTTGTTAAATATTGTTTTTTTTTATTATTTTCAATATTATTAATTTTACTTTTAATAATTATATTTTCATTTTTTCTATCAGAACTTGCAAGAGTTGAATTAATAATATTAGTTAAAATATTTGTATTATTAGTTAATTCTTCAAATTTTTCATTATTATCTTTTTCATTTTTATTATTATTTTTAAAAAATTGTTCTGTTAAAAATTTATGTACTCTCATTCTTACATTTAATATATTTTCTTTATTATACGGAAAAAGATTAAAAGTTTCAATTTTCTTTTTTTCTTTATTTAAATGTCTTGATTTTAATTTATCAGTATTATTAATAAAAATTTCTTTTAAATTTCTTGAATGTTGTCTTGTCATAAAAGTTTGTTGAGGATAATATTCAGTAATTAAATTATTATTTTGAAAAAAATAATTATTTGTATTTAAATATTTTGGTTCTGTTTCAATTTTTTCATTTTTTATTATATCATTATTTAATATTTTTCCCTGTAAAAATCCTGAACTTATATTTTTTGTTTTATTATGATTTTTTATTTTTATTTGATTATTATACCATATATTAAAATCTGAATTTAATTTATTTCTTTTTGGTTCAATTGAAAATTTTCTTTCTTGAAGATAATTATTATTTTTATAATTTACTTTTATTAAATTACCATATTTTTTATATTGATTTATATTTCCTTTTGTTTTTGCTTTTTTCTTCATTATAATAAATTAAAAATAATTAAAATAAATTAATTATAAAAGAAATTATAATATTTATAATATATAAAATAATAAAATTGGAAATTTCAATAAAAAAAATTATTTTAAAATAATTATAAATATAATATATTTATTTTTCTTTATAATAAACATATAATTATATTATTTTAAAGAAAAAACTATTAATATCTTTTATATAATTATTAATATTTTTTTTCAGTTTAATATTTTGCTTGTTCAATCAAACCTAATTTATTTAAAATCATCTTCCTAATTTTTTTAAACAACTTCCCATAAGTCAAAGGAATATTTTCAAACTTATTAATTTCTCTAAAAATAATATGAAACAAACCTTTAATATGTTTCTTAAAATCTTTTTTTAATTGACTTTCTTCTAAATCATAATTTTCTAAATATTTTTCTAAAATATTATTAGCAAGAAATTCTCCATATTTTTTAATATTAAGATTTAATTCAAAAGAAATTGAAGAAGAATTATCAGGATCTTCTAAAGCTTCACATAGTTTTTTATTTTGATCATAATTAAAATTTTGAATACTTAATCCAAAAGGATTTGCAATATCTTCTAATAAAATATATTCTTTTGGTACTTTAAAAATTTTTGAACCAAAAGAAAAAAGAATACTTAAAGGAACGTAACTTTTAAATAAACCTGTTAATTTTACTTCATCATTTAATAATATTTTTGTATAGATAAATTCACTTTTTATTATATTTTGTGAAATTGATTTTTCTAAATTTTTTATTTCTTTTATATTATTTTCTATTAAAGATACAATTTTTGGTATTGTTGAATTTAAAATTGAAACTGCACAATTATAATCACATGAACCATTTAAAATTACTATTTCATTATAATTTTTTTTATTATCATTTAAAATAATATTACTTTTTTTTTTAAAATCATCAAAATTATCATCAAAGGAAATTTTATTAATATTATTATTTTTAATAGGAAAATTTAAAATTTCAATTCCTTGAATATCATTAGTAAATAAATTTTCAGTTAATTGACTCATTTTTTCACTTTCATAAAAATTTTTTAAAGGTCCTCTTCTTGAATGAAGACCTATAAATTGATAAACATATTCTCCTTTTTTAATATTAGAAATTCTTTTATATCTTAAAAAAATAGGAGAACCACTTTGTCCTTTATAAGTAGAAATTTTATATCTTAAATTAAAATTTTTTTCATTATCATCAATTACTAATTTTCCTTTACTTTCACTCATTATTTGTTTATCTGCATCATTTAAATCAAATTCTTTATTTAAATCTTTTTCATTTAAAACTATGTAATCTATTCCATTTAATGATAATTTATTATTTGAATTATTACTTCCATGATAAAAACGATTTGTTGTTATTAAACCTTCTGTAAAATCTTCTTTTTTATTTTCTTCATTTGATATGTTTTTATTTGGTGATTTATTTGTGTTTATATCATCAAATGAATTTTCCATTTTTTCATTTTTATTTTTTTTCATGAAACTATTTAAAAATTTATATGCTGAATTATTTTTATATTTATCTTTAAATTCTGTATATCCTATTATAGAAATTTTTTCAGAATTTACTGTTTTTACAATTTTTTCTAAATTTAATTCTTGATTATTTATAAAAAAATGATAAAAATAATTATTAATAATTTTTAATTCATTTGTATTTTCAATATCTAATAATTTAACAATAGAATTCCCAATAGGATAATTTAAATAAATTAAACCCCAATCATTTAATAATTCATTATCTTTATCTTCTTTAATTAAAGCATCAATATAATTTTCAGGGACAAAAGTTTTTAAAGATTTGACTTCAGGAAATAAATTAAAATCTCCATTTGAACAAGAAAAAAAAAGAACTTTTTTAGTATGTAAAATTTTACCATTATGATTTAAATGACATAAATTATGAGCAACTGTTAAAACTATATTTGGTCCTATTAAAATTCCAACTCCGTTTAAAAATTTATTTATTCCATCAATTTCAAATTTTGATACTACTTTTCCTATTAAAAAATATGGAAATTGATTCATTTTATGATAACCTACTGTTTCATATTTATTTTTTTGAGGTTCTTTTTGAATTATTCCTTCTAAGTCATCACAGTTGTCTTTTAAGAAATCTTCATAAATTTTAGAGTCTTGTGGTATAAATCTATCCATTTTTTTTTTATTGTTTTTTTTTTTTTTTTGAATTTTAGTACAATATTTTTTTTTTTTTTTTAAAATTTTATTTTTGAAAGTAATTGAGGAAATTTATTTTTGAGAAAATAAATATCTTTAAAAATTTGAATTTATAAATTTTTTTTTTCAATCAAATTTAGTAAAATTTAAAATGAATAAAAATATTTTTTTTTAAACAAATAAAATATTTAATTATAAAAATTTAAAATTTATCATTTAAAAAACTTGATCTTTAATTAATATATCATAAAAAAACATTTTAACAAACTCAAATCTCAAACCTGAAATTATACTTCATCTGCTTTTTTCTCATCATTTTCAACCTTATCCTTAAAATCAATAACCTCCACATCATTTTTTTCTTCATTCTTTTCTTCATTCTTTTCTTCATTTTTCTCTTCATTATTTTCTTCATTTTTTTCTTCATTTTTTTCTTCATTTTTTACTTCATTATTTTTCTCTTCATTTTCTTCTTTAATAGCTTTAATTTTCTCAAGTTCTTCCTTTGGCATAAAAGTACTTGTTCTATTAGTATTTCTTTTCATAGTAGATCTCCTTCTTGAATTTCTTCTTTTATTAGCTCTTTCCTGTAAATTAACTTTAATAATATAACCTTGATAAAAAGGATTATCATAATTATAATTATATAATCCAGTAGCAAAATCTTTTTCAGGCATAGGAAATTTTTCTTTCATTGCTTTAAAATCAGGATGAGTAATTAACTTTAATAATTTAGGAAATATATTTTCTAATTTATTAATTAAAGGTTGAGCTGCTCTTTTCTCTTTAGTCCATTCTTCAGGATTATCATTTGGTGGAATTGGACTAGCTTTATCAACAGCTCTACATAAACCTTCTAAAAATTCTGGTAGGAACATATTTAAATGTTTATCAGTGTAAATTTCATTTATTTGTAATTTTATACTATAATTAAAAATTAATGGAATATCTCTTACTGGATATTCATTAATATCAACAAAACTTTGAACAAATGTATTAAATTCATCGCAAGTCATCCATACATCTTTTTTTCTTGGTCCTTTTTGTTTTGCCCATGACATGTAAATACCATCAATTAAAGGTAAATGTGCTTTTAGGAAATTATCTACTGGTTCATTATAATATCTTTCTTTTCTCCAACTATGATATTCAAATCCTTTTATTGCTACATCATAATGCCTTTCAAAAGCCATTTTTGTTGCTTCTAAAACATCTGTTGTTACTTTTAAACATGTTACATATTTATCTTTTGCTGCTTTTACTAATAAATTCATAAATTGATGTCTTACTATATTATTTTCATTTATCATTTTATTATTTTTTTTCTTTCTATCTTCTAAATCATATTGATTTGCTAAAACGACTTTTTGAGTTAAAAAAACATTATTTATATCATAAGTTTTATCACACATTCCAGGACATTTACTAATAAAATCAGTTAAAACATTTTGTGTAATTTGCCATACTGTAAAACCACTTAAAGAAGCATAATATTTATAACAATCAATTATATCTCTATATCTTACTCTTAACATTTCTCTTAATTCTTCATATTGAGCATCATCTTTAAAATCTTTGAAAAATTGACATCTTTTAAAATCAAAATCGAAACATTGATCAATATATTCTTCAGGTTCACCTTCATATTCATAATCATAATAAGCCCAAATTGATATTGGATAAGTCCATGGTGTTCTAGGTTTAACAAATTTATTAATAATTCTTAATGGTCTTGGTTCTGTAAATCTAATATTTTTATGATAATCTTCATCTACAACATTTAGATTAACTTTTACTATTTTTTTTGATATTGCTTTTACTTTAACAGTAATTAAATTATTATTTGGTTCTTCATACATTATATTATCATCATCCTTTTTCTCTTCTTCAGTATTTAATAATTTTAAATCAACTTCTTCTCCTCTTTCTTCCATTTCTTCAATTTCCTTTTCTCTTTTTTCTTTAGCTTTTTTTCTTTCAAAAGATAATCTACTTCTAATATTATTAACTTCTTCCATATATTCACTATCATAAGTAATATTAAATTGATTTCCTTTACTTAAAGGAATAATAACATTTTCTCCATCTTTTCCTTCTTCTTCAACAGGAACAGTATCTAAAGAGAAAAAATAATGAATTTCTCCAGGAGGACACATTCTAACAATTTGAAATTTATTTCCTAGACAAATCATATCAAAAGGACGATAATCTTCAAAATCTAAATGAATTTTAACAATATGATTCATAGGATCTAAAATAGGTTCTTTAGGTTCATAAATGAATTTTACTTCTCTGAAACAATCACAAATCCAACAATTATTTAAACTTCTTAATTTTCTAACATTATCAATATTTGTTTTTCTCATTTGATAAGAATTACTAATATTATAACTTAATTGTGAATTAGCAAAATAAGTTTCTTCTGTATTTTCACTATTTAATGCTTTTAAAAATCCTAATGGATCAATTATCATTTCATTACCATCAACATGCATTCCTAAAATAATATGATTATCTTTAACTTCCTTTGATAAAAATTCACAATCTTCATATGAGATATTATTATGAGAAATATCTAAATGAACTAAAGTAAGTGATTTTTCTTTAAAATAAGCTCCAAGTTCACTTGCGAAAGGAGATGGTTTATCAAGTGGTTCATTTATTTTTTTTGGTTCTTCAAATTTTGGTTTTTCTGTTAATTTAGCATCTTTTTTATCTGGTTTCTTAGGAGGACCTTTTGAATCAAGTGGAGGTAAAAATGGATTTCGTCTAAATTCCATTCTTGCTGTTCTTAATGCTTGATCAATATGAAAATTATTAAAAACTTTTTTATCTCGATCACTAGCTTTATAAAATTGATTTACTATTTTTTCAAATTTATTTGGTTTTGTAAATCCATCACCAATATTATTCCATGATAAATCAAGTACACGTAATTCAGTATGAGTTCTTAATTTTTTTATTAATTGTGTTCCTCCTTTATTTGAAAAATGATTATGAGATAAATTTAATATTCTTAATCCAGTACAAGCACCAATCATATTTATTAATATTTCACAACAGGAATCACTTATATTATTTTTACCTAAATTTATTAATTGCATTCTATAAGTTGCAAAAGTTCCTATTGCTTGACATAATAATTTTATATTATCATCTCCTAATAAATTTCCATAAATATTAAAATTTTCTAAATTACATTTTTCATCTTCGATATATTTTATTAAATTAGAAATATCATTTTTTCCTATTTTATTATCACTTAAATCTAAATTTCTAATATTTGATAATAAATTATTATTATTATTTATTGAATTAAATATAAATGAAGTACCATAATGAGTTAATCGATTAGAACCTAATTCAATAGAATTTAAATTTTCTTTATATTTTAATGAATTTGATAAAACTTTTGAATATGAATCACCAATTTTTTGAAAAGTCATATTTAAATTTTTTTCATTACCATTTCTTCTAACTAAACCTAATGGATTTGGAATAATTTTTTCATCATTTGATGATTCAATAAAAGCAAATGAAGGAGTATAATTTTGAATTGGAGATTTTCTATTTATTATACGAAATTTTTGATATTTATTATAAAAATCTTTCATACAATTTTGATTTACGTAACTTGTTTTATTAAATTGTTCAAAACCATATTTTGATTTTTTTTTTGGTACTATTATTGTATTTAATTGATCTTTATCTATTGAATATTCTTTTTTTAATTTTTCTATTGTGTTTTGATAATTACTATTTAATATTTTTATTAAAAATTTTTGATTGTCTATTTCTGATTTTTTGTCTTCTTCTTCCATTTGAATTATTGCATTTGTGTCTATTTTTAAATGTTTTTTTTCATCCTCGTTTTTTGATTCTTTTTCTTTTTTTTTTTTTTGAGTGTATTTTCGGAGAAGATTTGAAAATTTATTACTAACGTTTGTATTTGGTTCTGTTGGAACTGTACTTGGTTCTGTTATTGATGGAAGTATATTTTGTTTCATTTTTTTTTTATTTAGTTTTTTTTTTTAATTAGTTATAAAATAATTTATTAAGGATTGGAAAAATATTTTTTTTTTTTATTTTGTTTATTTTTTTTATTTTATTATATAAAAATTTATTGATTAGAAAAAATAAAATATATAAAGATAGTATAATGATTAATAAATGAAATTAGAAAATTCTTATGAGAATATTAAGGAATATTTTTATTATGAAGTTAAAGAGTAAATTGAAATTTATATTATTAGAAAAAAAAACTATTTTATTCATTAAT
>JAJJLH010002406.1:0-22966 GCA_023806865.1 Isotricha sp. YL-2021a | reverse complement strand
TTATCTTTTTCATTATTTGATAATCCTATTTCATTTAATAATATTATTTTATGTGATGAATGATTATTTAAACAATTTTCACATATATTTGTTTTACATTTTATACAATAATATTTTATAATTTCAGAATGAGTATTACAATAAAAATTGAAATTAGGAAAATTTAAATTTTCATCATTTTTATTTTCACTTTTAAAAAATTCATGTTTAAAATATTCATTCCAATTAATTCTTTTTTCAACATCAAAACATAACATTCTTTTTAATAAATCATCTAATAAATTATTTCCAGAAGAAATTTGAATATTTTGATTATTTTTAATATTATTAAATAACATAATTTCAGTATCACCTTTAAAAGGAAAATCTCTAAATAACATAAAATAAATAGTAACACCCAAACTCCAAATATCACTTTTTTCAGAAAATGAATTTTTTTCTAATACTTCTGGAGCCATTGTAAAATGTGTTCCTGCTGTACTTTTAGAAGTAATATTTTTCATATTTTTACTTGAACCATAATCTGATAATTTAATTGAAACTTTATCTAATTTATCTATGTTTAATAATATATTTGATGGTTTAATATCTCTATGAATAATATTTAATTCTTTCATTTTTTTAAATGTATTATTTAATTGAAGTAATACTGATTTTATCTCTTCAATTGTTAAATTTTCATTTCTTAATTCGAGATAATTATGTAAGTTTAATAAACAGTAATTTAAAACAATGTAATAATAATCATTTGTTTTTATTTCTTCTATTAATGAAATACTATTTTCTGATTCTAAATTTTTGATAAAATTTATTTCTTCTTTAAATTTAATTTCTGAAATGTCAATTTTATTTATTTCTTTTATTGCATATATTTTTTGGGTATTTTTATCTTTTACTTTATATACATTTCCATATCTTCCTTTTCCAATAAAACCTTCTTTTAAATATTTATTCCCTATAATATTATTATTGTTATTTGACATTTTTAATAATTTTTTTATTTTAAATATAATATCTATAAAAAGAAAAAAAAATATCAATTTTGAATAAAAAAAATTAATATAAAAAACAATTAAAAAAACATTTTCTTCTTAAAAAATAATAAAAAAAAATAAAAAATATTAAAATAAAAAATCAAATAAAAAACTTAATTATAAAACCCAAAACATTAAAAAAAAAATGGGTCTATTTGACAAAAAACCAATTCTCTATTCAACATTCGTAGCAACAGGTTCTGCCTTAGGAATAATAGTAAAAGAGCTTCAAACAATAAAAAGTTATAACACAGAATTTAAACATCCATTTATAAATTGTTTAATATTACATCTTTCAGAATTTACAGGAATAATAACATATTATTTATTATATAGAAAAGAAGATATAGAAGAAATAAGAATGTCACAAATAAATTCAAATACAAAAAAAACTCAAATGGAAATTCATTTAATATCAATTCCAGCAATTTTTGAATTTTTTTCAACAGCAGTTGGTAATTTATCATATGTAAATTTATCAGCAAGTATATCAACAATGTTTGATGGTGGAAATACAATTGGAGTTTTTTTACTATCAATTTTTTTTTTAAAAAATAAACATTCTAAATATAATTTTATAGGAGTTGGTCTTATATTATTAGGATTATTTTTTATTAGTTTAAGTGCTATAAATGATGATTCTCAAGAAACTGATTTATTTGAAACTTTTGTTGGTATTTTATGTTGTCTTTTATGTAATGTTTTCTCATCTTTTCATTCAATTGCTGAAGAATATTTATTAAAAACTAGATTTTGTCATCCTATTAAATTAATTGGTTTTGAAGGATTATTTGGTATTATTTTTTCTATATTTTTCATTTTAGCTTTTGATCAAGTTAAATGTCCTATTATAATTGAATCTATTTGTATTAAAGATGATAAGAATGATTTATATCTTGAAAATTTAAATATGGCTTATAGACAAATTATTGATAAAAAAATGATTTTTTTTATTCTTTTTATTCAATTTTTAATTTATGTTTTTTATAATTATGCTTATATTACTATTACTGATGTTGCTGATGCTGCTACTAATGTTGTTTTATTTAATTTAACTGCAGTTTTTGTTTGGATTTTTTTTCTTTTACCTATTGATAAAGAAAATCAAGAAGAAATTAATTTTTTACAAATTATTGGTTTTTTTGTTTTAACTCTTGGAGTTTTTATTTATAATGAAATTATGGTTGGGAAAAATGAAAATAATGTGAATGATAATAATGAGAAAAAAAATAAATTAATTGATTCTGAATTAGTTGATGAACCTGATGAAGAATAAATTATAATATTTAAATTTTTTTTTATTTTTATTTTTTATTTATTAAATAAAGTATAATTTAAAGAATTTTTATGTTATTTTAAGCAATAATTTTAAATATTTTTTTAGATGTTAATTGTTGTTAATTAAATATAATATTTTAAATTTATTGAAATTTTGATAATAAAAATGTTGTTAAAAAATATTCATTCAAAATATATAATACAAGAATTATTTTCTTATATTTCACAAAAGAGAAAATTAAAATTAGTACAAAAGAATTCATATCTTATAAAAAGATTAGATTTATCTTTTGATGATTTTAAAATATTATTTTTAAAAAAAAAATTTCAAAATTATGATTTTTGTTTTATAAAAGAATATTATGATCAATTTAAAAAAGATTTTAAATCTTTAATAGGAAATAAAGAAGAA
This sequence comes from Isotricha sp. YL-2021a, assembly GCA_023806865.1. Taxonomy (NCBI): domain Eukaryota; phylum Ciliophora; class Litostomatea; order Vestibuliferida; family Isotrichidae; genus Isotricha; species Isotricha sp. YL-2021a. The sequence goes on along the minus strand of JAJJLH010002406.1, from coordinate 20,242 downwards.
TTAAATAAAAAATTTCTAATTTGTTTACCAGAAAATGAGAATTTTAAATTAAAATTAATAGATAAAGATTTTGATTTAATTTTAGATAATCCAAATTTAATTGATAAACTTAGTGTTAAATTAGAAGATTTAACAATAAAAAAATTATCTATAGAAAAAATACCAAAATTAATATTAATAAAAGGTGATAAATTAACAGAAAAAGCAAGTAAAATATTTAAAAATATTTTTGATTTATTTTCAAATGGAACAACAATGAATAAACTTCAAACTGCAGAATTTATAGGTTCATTAATGGATAGTGCAATTGATGAAGAAAGTAATTATGTTAAAAATGTATTTACCAATTATGATTTAGATAATGATAATTTATTAACTTTTAATGATTTTTCTTTATTTTTTTATGATATGATTAATGAAAAAAGTCATATTGTTTGGAAGTATTTATATTCATTAGGATATAATAATTTATTAGAAAAAAATAAAGAAGTTGATTATGAATATATTATTAATCATTTAGAAGAATTTGAAATAAGTATTATTTTTACTAATTTATTAAAAATTTGTGATAAAAAAATTTTTAAACTTTCTTTATTTATGGATATTGATATACTATTTTTAAAATTTTTAAATAGAAAACTATTATTTCAAAATATTAAAAAAATTGATATATCATTATATAATTTAAATAAATTGGTAGAAACTGGGATTTCTTGTCCTAATTTAGAAGAATTATATTTAAATATATTTGATGAAAATTTAAAATATAATTTAAATGAATTAAATAATATTTTTCCAAAACTTAAAGTTTTCAATATCATTTATATTGATAATAAATTTAATCTATTTGATTTAATGAAGAATATAAAAAATACTAATATAGAAACTTTAAAGATAGTAATAATTAATTTTGAAGAAATTAATGAAATAATTAATTTGAAAAACATATATCTATGCTTAGAAACAATTAAAAATTTAGAAATTGATATTGGAAAAAGTTATAATAATTTAAACAATTTTTTATTCGAATTATTTAATAATATTCAATTCCCTTTTTTGGAAAAATATATTTTACATCTTAATTTAAATGAATTTAGTAATCAAATCATAGAATCAAAAAATAATGATTTTAATATTATTAATCATTTTTTAATAGATATTTTAAATAATAAAAATGAATTTTCTATAAAAAAATTTTTTAATCTGATTAATCAATTAAAGTTAATTACACATCTTCAAATTAATTTAAGAGTTTTTGATGACGAACAGGATACGACTCAGGTCGCTACACTCAATCCTAACACTTGCTTCGACAGTGGTGTAAGGGTTGATAAAGTCCCGTACTCATCACTCTTTAACAAAAACGGTTATTGGACTCCTGACAGAGACATCCTGACAGAGAAATATTACGAAAACGATGGTTACCTTAACTTCGGTAATGTCGGTAACAGTGATGTCTCTGTATTCGTCGTTAAAGCTAAGGAAAATGAGGTTTCACCTTTCGCGAATTTCACCAAACAGTTGACAGGACCTTTAGCAGCATTGATGAAAACCACACGGAGGCGGCTTTCTTCCTCAATCGCATTGACCTGCGAATTGTCAGTTACTATGAAATAGATACCTGCGGCTTTCGAGACTATTTGTCTTAAACGAATATCCATTTTCAAAAGTTGTTGATGTTTGTACTAGGTTAAAATTATTATATGGTTATATATTTTTCAATAATTAGGAATTTTCTTGCTCTTCTTTTAGTTCGGCGGCAAGTTTTCGTAACATATCTTTTCTGTTATTAAACTCGTTTTCCTCTCCTTTCATAAATGATTCGGCTGGTGGTAAATTTTCACCGTCATGTCCTTCAGGAAGAAGTTGGTCGGTAATCACCTCAGTCTTCAAACGTTTCATTATACCAGGAATTGACTTGAAATGATTCATCAAATCCTTGATTAACATCATGTGTTGTTTGACGAGACTGGTATATGATTGAATGATTGCATAATCTTCAACCATTGTAGCGTTAATTCTGTTAACGACATTGTTAATCATCTGTTTGTTAATAGCACAGAGATATAACAAATCAGCCAATGATGACATCTGAATCTCTGCCACAGCTTCCATATATTCTTTATGGTCTTGTGTCAGTTCCTCATCATTCATGGTCATGACGAAATTCTTCACTTTATCAGTAAAGTTCTTTGCCAGACCTTTGTACTTGGTTTCTAGATTACCGACGTCGATTTGGTCATATTGGGCTATGGCCCCAAAATCAGCCCCGCCTCCAAAAGTCGGGACAGAACCGGAGCCAGTATACTCGGTGAGTTGTATCACCTCGTCGTAATCATTACTTTGAGAATCTTTGATTTCGCTCATGATTTTTCAACATTTCATTATGAAGATTGTAACACCTACCTTATTTCGTTATTCATAACCAAAACAGGGCTACATAAATCGTTGAAAATTTCTTTATCATCAATCGACAATTTTATGCTTGACGATAGAAACTTTCCTCCGAAAAGGTGTATATTTGTTATATTTATTTGAGGTTGATTTTCAATAATAATTTTATGTAATTTTCCCCCAATATCATTCATATGATGTTTTGAAATTAAATGTCCAGTAAATTCTTTTTCAGTACCAAAAGAAACATATAAATCATTAACACATTCTTTATAAGGACAACAATAATGTTTAATTTTATTATGTTGAACTAAATTAGGAAGAACAGAATAAAAAATTATTTTTTTTTCTTTATTTTTACAAATCTCACATAAAAAATGTAATTGTGACATATGTTTAAATAATAATTCATCATTAAAATATAAATCTTTACAAAAAGGACATTTTGGATGAGGAAAAATATCATTTTTATATGAACCAAATTTAATATGATTTTTTAATTCTTCTTTTGAAAAAATTAATTGTTCTGATAAGAATTTTTTACCATCTTTTAAACAAATATTACAATAATATTTCATATGATTTTCATTTAAATGTTTATTTAATTGATTAAAATTTTCAAAAGGTTCACTTAAACAAATATTAATAGGACATTTAAATGCTTTTAATTTTAAACTTTCTTCTTTTGATGATATATCAATATAATATACTCCATTATTTTCAAAATCATCATCTTGAAAATATATACTTTTATCATTTTTATTTAATTCTTCAAAATTGTGTTTTTCTGAAATTGGAAAAATGAAAACTTCATTTAATATAATATTACATAAAGGACATCTTTTATCATTGTAAAATGAACGACATTTTAATGTACAATATAAACAAGATACTTCATGATTGCATATACCAATTGAAAAAAAATCTTTTTGTTCATTACATATTATACATTGAATTTTTTTATTTTGAGATTCATTATTTTCTTTTTCTGATTCCATTTTTTTTCTTTTTTTGATGATATTAAATATTTTTTAATTCTATTTTTTTATTTTAATTTATTTAACTTGATTTATATATTGGAATTATCGAGTAAGTTGTTTTTTTGGATTATAAAATATGATAATTTTTTTATAATTAATTTATTATTTATTTTTTTATTTTTAATTTAATGTTTGTTTTTAATTTTTTTCAATGCTTTTTTTAACTGTTTTATTTTTGTTTAAATAATTTAATTTAATTTTATATTATGAATTAAATATTTTAAATTATTTTATAAATAATCCCAAATATAAATTTAAATAAACAAATTTATTAAAATAAAAATAATAAATGGAAAGTGAATATTCAATTAGTAATAATTCAACAACAATTGAGTCTATAACTGAAAATTTTATATTTGAAGACATTTGTAATATAAATATGGAAGATATAATATTTTATATTTCAAATTATTTTATTAAAATGATAAAACTAAATCGTCAAAATAAAATAAAGAAAAAAGAAAAAGAAAATGATGATTTTTATTCAAATAAAATTCCCGTATTAACAATAGAAAAATATTTGAAAAGAATAATTAAATATACAAATTTCGAAAAATCAACATTAATACTTTCATTTATTTACATTTTGCATATTATAGAAAAATATAATTATTTTATTTCTAAAAATAATATTTACAGGATAATATTAGCATCTTGTTTAATTGCAAGTAAATTTAATGAAGAAATCAATTATAAAAATTCTCATTTTGCTAAAATTGGTGGATTAAATTTAAATGAAATAAATTTTTTAGAATATTCATTTCTTTCAAAAATTAATTTTGAACTTTATGTTAATGAAGGCGAATTTTATTTTATTATTGATAAAATTATCAAAAATAATAAAAATTTTTAATATTATTAATATAATTAGGTTTGATAAACCAGTAAAAAAGTCTATATATATAAATAAGCATTGTAAGATAATAAAAAGAAAAACTTTTTAAATAATTATAGGTATAATAATGGTTAAAAAATAAACATTTTATAAATTATTAAAGAAAAAATAACCAAATTATTATTTTAGATGATAAAAATTCAAATCATAAAAAAAGTGATTCTTTAGATTATGAATTTCTATTTCAATATTATTTAACAATTATTAAAGATTATATAATAAATAGAATTAAAATAAGAGAAGTAGATGAAGATGAAATTAAATTACCAAAAGAAACAATATATCAATTAATTATGATAATAAATAAAATAGAAACAAAAAGAAAATTATTAGAATTATCCTCAATTCAAAATTTTGGTTTACCAATGGAAAGTATAAATAAAATTAAAAATCTTTTAATTTCAGAAACTAATGATTCAAATAAAGAAAAATTATATATTGAATTTGATAATTTAACAATGAAAAATATGTTAATTTTATATAAATATATTTCTACTGCTTTAAAAAAAATTAATGGCTCTTTTTTTAAATTAGAATTTGAACAAATTGATGAAGATTTATATGAAAATTTTATTAAAAGACCAATTACAATTGAAAAAAAAATTGAATCAAAAAATAATAGTTTTGCTATAAATTATATTGTTAATGGTAATAAAATAGCATTTGAACAATATAAAAGTCATAATCATAAAAAGAAAAAAGGAAAAAATTGGAATAAAAAAAATATTCCTGGATTAAGTGGAAATAGTAATCAAAAAATAACTAATATTTATAATATAAATAATAAAGTTAATGAAAATAAAAAAGATTTAAATGAAATTGTAGATAAAAAAGAGAATCAAAATCAATCATTAAATGAAATAAAAAATGAATCAAATGAAGAAGAAGAAAAAGAAAAAGAAAAAGAAAAAGAAATTATAAAAAAATCTGATAGTGAAGAAGATAATAAAAAAGATGATATTAAGGGTAAAAATTATAAAGAAAATAAAAATGAAATTAGTAAACTTTCTATGTTAATTAATAATAATGTTATTCCAAATGATAATACATATAATACAAATAATTATATTTCAAATGATAAAAAAAAATATGGGAAAAAAGGGAAGAAAAAAGGAAAATTTATTGATTTTGATGATTTCAATAATAAATAGATTTAAAATCAAAAAAAAAAATTTCTGTTATTTTATAGTATAGTTTAATATATTATATTATAAAATAATATATAAATTCATTTAAAATTTATATAAAATAAAATATAATTAATCTTAATTTAAACATTTATATAATTAAAAAAAAAAAAATGAATGATAAAGAAGAAAACAATCAAAATGAAAATTATGAAGAATATAAAGAAAATAATAATAATAACAATTATTTAAATAATAATGAATTTAATTATCAAAGAAAAGAAGATGAAGAAGAACATGAAATTTATCAAGAAGGAACAAATGATAATAATAATAATAACGAAATGGAAATAATATCAGAAGATGAAAATGAAGATGGAATTAAAAACTCAAATTTAAAAATAGATAAAATAAAAATAAATTTAAATGAAAGAAATAAAGAAGATTATAATAAAATGTTCGATGAAATAATGAAAAAAAATAAAGATAATTTAATATTTAAAAAAGATAAAAATAACAATTTATTTAAACCACTTTCAGAAATGGAAAAAAGACCAAAATCAAATTTATATAATTCAAATACAAAAAGTATTCAATTTACAGAAAAAACAAGTCAAGTATCAAAAATTCCAATTGAATTATCTTTATATAAAGAAGCAGAAAAGAGAAAAGAAAAAAGAGAAAAAATAGAATATAATAATATGATGAATATAATGTTAAATGCTTCTAAAGTTAAAATGAGTAATAATAGTCATAAAATTGCAATTAATAAAATAGAAAAAATGATTGATGATATAATAAGTAAATATGAAAAAGATAAAAAAATTACTTTTATAAATGCAGGTGAAATTTTAACAGATTTAAAAATTTTTAGAGAAATTTTCCCAAAAGAAGATAAAAATAATAATAATAATAACAATAATAATAATAATAATAATAAAAATAATTATTATCAAAGTTATAAAGATATTCAATTAGAAATGATAAATACAAAAGAAAGTGAAATAAGAAAACAAAAAGAAGTAAATTTTTATGAACAATTATGGTTAACTTTAAATCCAGGGAATAATAAATTTATTAAATCAGATATTTTTAGTGAAATATTAAAAATATTATTAACTCCAGTTAATGCAAATATAAAAGAAATAAGTGAAATATTAAAACAATTTTTATTAACTGCATTTTTTTTAAATTCAAATCCAGAAGAAGTAAAAAAATACATAAGTCCAATAACAGAAAAAGAAATATCAGATGAAGAAATTTGGCCAATTGAAAAATTAGTAAAAGAATTTTTATCATTAAAAGAAAATTTATTAGCATATCAAGGATTAAAACATTTTAATAAATCAATGCAAAAAGAAATTAATAATACAAAAAAAGAATTATCATTTAAACCAAAAATAAATGAAGATTCTTCAAATTGGAATTATTATTCTGAAAGATTACCAGCTTTAGTAGAAAGGGAAAAATTAAGACAACAAGTTTTAGAAGAAATGAAAAAAGAAAATGAAGAAAAAGATTTAAAAGAATGTACTTTTAAACCAAAAATTAATGAAGATAAAAAAAAAATAAGAAAAAATAGTCAAAATGATATTAATTCAAATATTTCTATTTTTGAAAAATTATATATTAGTGATAAAGGAAAATATGAAAGATTAAAAAAATTAAAAGAAGAAGATGAAAAAAAAGAAGAATTAAAAGAAATGGAATTTTGTACTTTTAAACCAAAATTAATTAGTCAAAAAAGTTTAAAAAAAAGTTTAAATTCAAAAGAAAGACCAAAAGGTTTTGATGAATTTCAAAAAAAAATGAGAGATGGAATAATGAAATCAGCAATAAAAAAATATAATGAAAATAAAATTCCAATTGGGGAAAATTATGAAAAAATTAAAAAAGCAAATATTCAACCTTTTGATATTACTGATTTAAGAAATAAAAATAAAGAGAAAAATAATAATAAGAAAAATGAAGATTTTTTTACTATTCAAATTAAAATTCCATCTGGAAGAGAAAGACAAATTAAAGTTTATTTAAGTGAAGATAATCCTTTTCAAATACAATTCAAAACAAATGAAACTACAAAAATAGAAAATAAAAATGATATAGAAGAACAAAAAAAAAACTTAAATACAGAAAAAGAAAAAGACAAAAATGAAATAATTGAAAAACCAATAATTCAAAATCCAATAAATAAAAATCAAAAAATTGAAATTCCTATAAACCAAAATCAAAATGATTCAAATTCAAATATAAATAATGAAAAAGAATATAAACCAAAAATAAATAATAATTATGATATGGATGATAATAAAGATGAAGATGAATATTCTTATTCACTTGATGAATTAGAAAAAACTCAAAATTTAGTAAATGAAAGATATAATCCAATTCATAGTGTAATATTAGAAGTTAGTGAATGGAAAGAACAATCATTATCAAATTCAAAATTAGATTTATCTGTTTTAAAAAATTTATCAAATATTTCTACAAATCCTAAAATTAAAGATTTAAATGATAAAAAATTTTCTTTATCTAGAATTTCAAATCTTGATAATAGTAATGTTGTTGATAATGAAAAAAATCCTTTTGATATTAAAGTTAGTATTATTAAAGGATTTAATGATAATCAAAATGGTAATATAAAATTATCTAATCTTAATATTAAAAATCCATTTAGTAATAATAATAGTATTAATAATAGTATTAATAATAATATTGATAATAATAATATTAAAAATTCATTGATTAATAATAATAGTATTAATAATAATATTGATAATATTAATATTTCTGAATCTTTTTTAAATGATTCTGATGATGAAAATAATGAAGTTTTAAAACAAATTATAAGAACTGCAAAATTAAAAAATATAGAAGAAAAAAAAAAAAAATCAAATGAAAAAAACTAATTATAATTATAATAATAAATATTTACAAAGAGAGATTCCAAGAACTAATATAAATATTAGAAAAAATATTTATAATACTAATGAACTTAATGATATTGATGAAACACAATTTAATAATACAATAAATCAAAATTTACAAATTTTAGAAGAAACTTTAAATAAAGCAATGAATAGAAATGTGAAAAATGATTATATGAATAATTCTATTCAAGAACTTAATAATAATAAATTTTCATTTCAAAAAAGAATGAATGAACTAAATGATTTTAATAATCAAAATTTCAATCATACTCAAAATATTAATCCAAATATTAATCCAAATTATTACACAATTAATTATCAAAATAACAATTATATTGGAAATAGAAATTTTGATAATAACATTTCATATAAAAATACAAAAAATAATAATTTTGATAATATATTAAATAAACCTAATTATCAAACTTTAAATCAATATTATAATATTCCTCAAAAGAATTTAATAAATACAAATAATTCAAATAATATACTTATTCAAAAAACAAATAATTATAATCAGAATATTCCTATAAATAATACAAATAATTATTATAAATATATTAATTCTAATAAAAGAAATATTTCAGAAGATTTAGGAATTAGTAGATTATCAAATCATTTTTCATATAAAAATTTAAATGAATCACATAATAATAAAAATGAAATTAAAAATAGAGATTTTAGTCTTGAAAAATATAAAAAAAATATTAAAAATGAAACAAATATATTAACTCCAAATATAAATAATTATCAAAATAATTTTTATGTACAATATACAACACCAAGAAAAAATGATGGATTTAATTTTGATCCAAATAAAAATAATAATTATGATATTAATGAATTTGAAAATGATAGTATTAATTTAAGTTTTTTAGCAGATAAAATAGTACAATGTTTCGATTTAGATAAAAAAGATTCTGATAATGTATTAATTGAAGAATTGCCTATACAAAATGAAGAAAGAAATAATAAAACAAATTTAAATAAAAATAATATTAAAAATAAAAAGAGTTTTGAGGATAATAAAATGAATTTAAATAAAAATAATATAAATAATGTAAAGAGTTTTGATGAGAATAAAAAAAATAAAATGGAAATAAAAAATGAAAATAATACAATTAATATACCTATTAATCAAAATAAAAATAATAATAATATTCAAAGAAATTATCAAAATAATATTGTAAATAAACAATATTTAAGGAATAATAATATATTCAATGAAAAAAATAATTTTGAAGATTTCTATGATATAGTAATAGATATAAAATCAATAAAAGATATAAATAAAGGATGGGAAATTAAAATGAATGAAAAAGGACAAAAGAATTATAATGATTTCAAAAATGAAAAAATAATAAAAATAGGAGTAATTGGAAATTGTAATAAAGGTAAATCTTTTCTCTTATCAAAAATATCAAAAATTGATTTACCATCTGGAACTAGTATAAGAACAGAAGGATTAAGTATTAAATATCCAGATATAAATCTTTTTAAAGATAGAAAAATTGCTTTTTTAGATTCTGCTGGATTAGAATATCCAGTTTTAAAAGATGATGAATATATAGATAATATTAATAATAATAAGAAAAATGAAAAAGAATTATTTAAAGCGAAATCAAGAGAAAAATTAATTACAGAATTATTTTTACAAAATTATATGATTAATAATAGTGATATTCTTATTATTGTAGTTGGAATTTTAACTTATTCAGAACAAAAATTATTAAATAGAATAAAAACAGAAATTCAAAGAGCAAAAATAAATAAACCATTATTTATAATTCACAATTTAATGACATTTACTTTAAATAAACAAGTAGAAGAATATATAAATAAATATTTATTAAAAAGTGCAATATTTGATTTAGAATTAGGATATAATTATTCAAATAAAACTGGAATATATTATCATGAAAAAAATAGTAATCCTAAAGTATATCATTTAATATATGCAAATGAAGGTTCTGAGTCAGGTGATACATATAATAATTTTGTATTAGATTTTATAAAAAATTCATTTCAAACTATAACTGATTTAAAAACTTTTGATTTTATACAAACTGTAAAAGAAAGATTTATAGAAATATCAAAAGATATTATTGAAAAAACAGAAGAACAACATTTTTTTACAATAGATGATTTTGATAATAATGAAAATAATAAAATAATTAAATTAAAAAAGGAACAAAATATAATTTTTAAAAAATGTTTAATTGATGAATTAGGATTGTCAAATTTTAAAACAAATGGATTTGAACCAACTTACAATTATTATAAAAAAGATAATGAAAAAATGATAATTAGAATTGAAGGACCTGGAAATTGTAATATTAAAACTAATATTAATTTTATTGGGGAATATACTATTATTAGAATAATTGGTGTAAAAAAAAAAGATAAGGAACCTGAAAAATTGGAAGATAATATTTATTGTACTAGAGAATTTGGGGAATTTTCTTTAGATATTCCTTTAAAGACTGAAGATTATTTTATTAAATATGAAAAACCTAACATTATTGAAAAAAAAGGTATTTTCATATTGGAATTTAAATTAGAAGAGAAAAAATTTGACGGAACTGGTTATATGCAAAAAGAAGAAGATGAGGTTTAAATAGGTTTTTATTTTATTTTGAAAAGTAGTTAAATTTAAAAATTGAAATTTATTATTTTTAAATCATCATTTCTTGTACAATAAAATGACTATATTGTTTTTAATATTATTATTATTTTATTCAAAATTTATTGAATATATTTATTTAATATATATAATTATTTCAAATATGAAAATTCATATTCCTTAATACTAAAATTCTTTCATTAAAAAAAAATATAAAAACATAAATTAACATTCTAAAAAGAAAAAAAAAAATTAAAAATCTTATTAAAAATCTCAAAAAAAAAAAAAAAAAACCTCTTACCCAAACCAAGGTGAAGCATACATCATAGAAGGAACATTTGGATGTTTAACCCAACTAAAAGTAATAATTTTATAATTCAAAATATCATTCCCATAAATTTTAACAATAGCTCCTTTATTCCTCATTTGATCGCAATAATTAGGTGCACTAAAAACAGTTAAAACATTTCCAATTTTTTCATAACCTTCAGGTTTACATTCATGACTTCTAATTAATAAACTTAAATTATTTTTTTTTAAAAAATTATTAGCAACATCAGGACCAAATAAAATACCAACACCTCGATTACTAGGTCGTCTCCCAGGTAAAATAGAAGGATCACTCCATAATAATTCACACATAATTCCTTCTACTGGAACTTCAATAAATCGATTTATATTTTTTATATCATTTAAAGTAATTTCATCACTTGAAAATAAACCACCATGTACAATTAAAATTTTATCATTTATTACATGAGCTAATGGGAGAGAATAAAATAATTTTATGAAAGCTTCATATATTTCTTTATTATATTTTACTAAAATTTCCTTTTCGAAACCATATATTTTATTTAAATTTCTTGCTTCATGATTTCCTCTTGATAAATAAAAATGATTTGGATATAGTAATTTAAATAATAAAAGTGTTGTTATTGTTTCTAATGAAAATGCACCTCGATCTACAAAATCACCATTAAATAAATATGGATTTTTCTCATTTGGATATCCATTTATTTTAAATATATTTAATAAATCATAAAATTGACCATGTGTATCACCACATATATTTATTATTTCATTTGGTTTTATTTCTAAATTTATTAAACTTTTTTGATTTTTAAATATATCAATATTTGCTTTTATTATTTGGAGTAAATATTTTTGATGGAGAAAAATATTATTTTTCATATCATTTATTACATCTTTTATCCATTCTAATGTTAATGATCCTCTTCCATGATATATTGCTCCTTTATATTCATTGAAATCTATATTTAATGTTGTTATTAATTTTTCTATTTCAGATGTATCAAAATCATTATCTTGTGATAAATTTAAATTTATTTTTTTTAATGCTATTTTTGTTTTATTTATTTTATCAATTAATTCTTTTTCATCTGGGTATTTACTTAATAAAAAATTAAAATCATCTAAAGCATCTTCAAATCTAAATAAAAAAAAATTTGCAGTTCCTCTTCTATAATAAGCTTTAATATAATTTGGATCTGATTCAATTGCTGATTTTGCATCTTCTAAAGCTAAAGAATTATTATCTAATTTTAAATTAATCCAAGAACGATTTGCATATATTATTGCATTTAATGGTGAATCTACATATAAATTTATTGCTTCTGTATATTTATTATATGCTTTTTTTAATTCATTTTTTTCTACTAATTCATTTCCTTCTAATTTTAATTGTTCTACTTTTTTACAGTATTCATTATATTTTTTATCTGATTTTGATACTAAAATTTTTCTCTTTCTTCTTGTCTTTTTAGAGAATAAATTTTTAATTATATAAATTACTAAAAATATTATCAAAGTTTAAAATAATTATTATACAATACGTATTGATAATGTTGCCATTAGGAGGATTGAGGTTAGAATTAATTTTAAATAATCTATTTCTGAATCCTTTTTTATTTTATTAATGTATTCTATTGACATTTGATATTTAAACAATTAATTAAAAATCAAAAAAAAATAATTAATAATATAATTATTTAAATATTTATTTTATATTTATTAAAGTTTGTAAATTTTAAAATCTTGATTTTCATCTTGAGAAAGTAATAAACCATTATTAAGCAAATAAATAGGTGAATGAATATTACTATTTGAATTTATAATTTCAAAAGTATTAATATCTAAATATATACATTTTGCTTCATTTATTATAATTAAAATTTTATTATTAAATTGAGAAATATGTCCAGTTAATGTAATTTTTAAATTAGTATTAATTTTATAAGGAAAACAAAATATTTTACTTATAATTTGTTTATTTTTTGTATTAAATAAATTAATTGATTTACCAATTATAATTATAATATTTTCTTCATTAATTTTATAAATTGAATTAATATAATTAAATCCCTTTAATTTTAAAAAAATACTTTTTTTATTTTCTATTTTTCCATAATAAATATTATCATATAAAAACTTAGTATAAGTATAAAAATATATTTCTTCATTTCCCATTTGAATCATTTGTTTTACTATTATTTTATTCCCTATAATATGATTAAAAAGAATATCTGAATTCAGATTTGTATCAATTAATATTATATTTTCATTTGAAGAACATAAAATTTTATCATTTTTTAATTTTATAATACAACTACAAGAATTAAAAAAATAATTGGTATCTTTTAATATTTTATTATTTTCAATATTGATAAATTGAACATTACCGATTGAAGTACATGTCGCAATATAATTATTTTTATATTCAATTGCATCAATTATTTCAACATCATTATTTTGATATAAAGATAAATGATTTATTAATTCAAATGTATATCCATTAATTAATGAAATATTTCCAAATTTAAAAATTATTATGAAATTGCCATTTGATAATGAAATAAATTTTAAAACAATTTTTTGAATATCAGGTAAATTTAAATTTAAATTTTGAATTGAAGGATTTATGAATTTAATATTATTTAAATGTATTATGTAGTTATTATTATAATATTCTTTTATAGAATAAAATTCTGATGAAATATCATTTTTATCAATATCAATTTCATTTTTATTGAATGTAGTAAAATTTATTAAATTAAATATTATATAATAATTAGGATAATTTTTTAATGCTTCGTAAATAGTAAAAAATGATTCTATTAAAAAATTTAATTTATTATTTATATCTTTATTTTTTTCATAAATATTTTTTAATTTCTCTTTTTTTGAAACATCATTTTCAAATGATGATATTATCTTTTCATATAAATCTTTATTATATAAATTAATTTTTTTTTTAAATTGAAAATATTCTTTTTTTTTTAAATTAAACTTTTCTTCATTAATTAATTTTTTTAATTCTACAATTTTATGTTCATTATGAAATATAGTAATACATTTTGAACAAAAATGTTCATCACATTCAATACAATAGAAATTTATATTCTCCAACAAATGTTTTTGACATTTTTTTCTAATATTAAAGGATTTATTTAGTAAAATATGTTCTTTATTATGGATATTTTTCTCAATGTCGATTATTGATTTTTGACAATTTAAACAATAATGAAAATTATTATTTTCACCATTTATATTTTCATTTATAATTTCAGTAATAGATATTTTTCTATTTTTACTACATTGATATTTTAAATATAAATCATCATTTTCTTCAATTATATAAAATGCTGGTATTATATTATGAAAAGGACATATTAAATTGTTAATAATCTTCTTTATAATGTCTATATTCATTTTTTTAAATTTTTAAAATATTATTTTTTATTATTTATTTAATTTTTTATTTAATATGATTTTATAATAAAAAGAAATAACAAAATAATTTATAAAACTCATTTATTAAATAAAGTATCTAATACTTTATTATATATTATTTTTCTTATTAATATAAAATCAATATTTTTTCTATATCCTAAATTAGAAAATATATATTAATAGAAATAAAATCATAAATCAATAGTTTTACAAAGAAATAATAATATAATCATATCATTAACATTAAAAATATCTTACTTTATTAAATTTAAAAAATAAAGCAGCTTTCACAACAAACATTTTCATTACTTAATATATATCTTTCATCTTTATAATCAGTGAAAGCCATTAATTTATTATATTTTTTATAACTTTCAACATCTAAAATTTCAACCATTTTTTCTTTTCTTAAATTTTCATTTTCTTTTTCTTCATCATTATTTATTAATATGGGATTATCGGCAAAACTTACTTTTTGATTTCCACCTTTTTTTATTATTTTACCATAAATATCTTTTCTTATATTTTTTTCATTTTTATTTTTATTATCAATTAAAAATAAAGAATTTGTACTATTTTTTTGATTTAAATGAATATTTGATGGAGTTAATATACTATTACTAAATTTATTTTTTGTTTTGATAATTGAATCAAATTCAGTTATGATTGATTTAACTTCTTGATTTGAATTGTTCATTTTGAAATAATTTTTTTTAAAATCAATAAAATTCAGATATTGAATTTGAAAAAAAACATATTATAATTATTTATATAATCATATGTTAAATTTTTATTAAAAAAATTCATGTAAATTTATTTGAGTATATATAAAATAAATAAAAAAAGAAATTTATATAATTTTACTTTTAAAAATTTAATTTATTAGAATTAAATATATTATATTAATAAAATCTAATTAATTTCATCAGTATTCATTAAATCCTCAATTAATTCTTTTGCCTTCATTTTTTTCTTATTTTTAATTAGTTTATATATATTAAAAGCTAAAAATATAATAACCCCTAATAATAAAATACAAAAAAAAATAACAAAAAAAGAACCATTTCCACCTTTTTTTTTTAAATAAAATCCAATCATTTTATTATCTTGATCAAAAAAAACCATATATTTCCTAAAAAAATTATAACCAAAAGTCCATTTCATTTTCCAATAATCTTCAAAATAAATTAAAAAATATAATTCATTATCAATTTTTAAAAATAAATCTTCAGGAGTTAAAATTATTTCTTCTAAATAATCTTCAATTTGAAATTTCAAAGATTTCATTTTTGAAATATCAATATTATTTTTACAAACAATATAAGTAGAATTTTTAATAATAGATTCTTTATAAATTTTAATTTCACATTCATTATTTTTATAATATTTATTAAAAAAATCTTCATCAAGTATTTTTTTTAAATCAAATGAAGCTCTAAATGATACACTTTCAAAAATAAAAGAAATATCTTGTTCTTTAATAACTAATTTCTCACCATAAAAAATTTTTTTACATTCAAAAATATAATCTTGTCCTAAAGTCTTAGTTGGAGAATATGAAACTTGTCTTTTTTCAATATTTTCTTTTTTATATTTTTTTGAATTAAAATCATGTGGATATTCACCAATTATAATTTCTCCTTCATAAAAATTTTTTTTATCTGGAAAATTAATAAAAAAAATATATGAATTAATAATATTTTTTTTTTTTAATTGTTTTATTAAATTAAATTGGGCATTTGCATCTGGCATTCTTAAACCTAAAATTCCACTTTTTTTATATAATATTTCATTTGTTAATAAAAATTCTATTTCATTTATTGTTAATTCTGAATTTAAATTTAATTTATCAATTGATCTTTTTGCAGAATCAATTTGAGGTAAATTAAAGTCTTTTTCTTCTTTATCAGGTGTATTAAAAGTACTTGATAATCCTGAATTAAAACATTTTATTTTTGATGAACAATATTGTGAATCTGAATTTAATATTATTATGTTATCTTCTTGAAGTTGTATATATAATTCTATTTCTTGTAATGGAGTTCCCATTTTTAAATTTGATGTTATTTTTGTTAAGTATAAATTTTCTAATTTGTTTTTATTTAAATTTTCTTGCATTTTGTTTTTGAAAGGAATTATTACTGATGATAATATTGATTTTATTGATATTATGAATAATAAATTGGGAATTATCATTTTTAAATAATTTAATTTAATATATTAATTTATTAATAATAAAAATATTTTATTATTATATAATAATAAATAATTAAAAATTATATTTTTAGAATATATTATTTATATATATTTTGTTTAAATAATAAAAAACTTTTTAATTTATTTAAATATTTATATATAAATATTTAACTATAAATATTTTAACATTTCCAAATTTTAATAATATTTCCATTAGCACAAGAAACAAAAGTATCAATATCAATTTGTAATAGAGAAATAATTCCTCCATCATGACATTTTTTCCTAATACCAATATTTTTCCATTCTAAAATATTATCTTTATCAAAACTCCATTGTTCAAAAACCCCTTCTTGATTAGAATCTTCCCCAGTTAATATAGTATTATTTTTTAAAGTAATAATACAATTAACCAAATATTTCATTTGATTAATAATTTTAACAACTTTATATTTTTTAATATCAATTAAATAAATTCCAATATTATAATAACCACAAACAGCTAAAATTTCATTATTAATTTGACAAAAAATATTACTTTTTGAATTACATATAATATTATTGAAAGTAATTTTATTATCTAAAGTATTAATATCCCAAAATCTTAATTGTTTTTCAATAAAAGATGCAGTAATTAATTTTTTATTATTAGTTTCAAAAATAGAATCAATAACTTCAATATAAACACAAATAATAAGTTTTTGAAAATAAATATTTGTTTTATTATCTTTTGTCCAAATTCTAACTGTTCTATCCCAAGAACAAGAAGCAATATCATTATTAGATAATAAAATAGATTTATTAACTGCACTTAAATGACCTAATAATATTTGTTCTACTAAATATGAATTTTCTTTTATTTTTATTATCTTAATAAATGAATCAGTTGAAGAAGATAAAATTTTATTATCATTAATTGGTGAAATATAATTAATTCCTTTTTCATGTTCCATTATAATAAAATCTAATATAAATGTATTATTATTATATATATTTATTGAACAATCTATTGAAGATGATGCTATTCTTTTATCTGTTATTTGAATTATGTTTGTTACATAATTTTCATGATTTTTTATTAATTTAAATGGGTAAATATTTTGTATTAATAAATCAGATGATTTTTTTTTTGATTGGTAATGTAATATTTTTTTTATTTGATTTTTTTTATCTGAAAAATTATTAAGTAAAAATTCAATTATTTCTGGATGATTATCAGATGGTATTTTTATAAATTTATAATTTAATATTTCTCTTGTATTTATTATTATTTGATGATTTAAATTTTTTTTCTTATTAAAATATAAATAAAATTCTAGTATTTGTTTTAAAAATGATATTTCATTTCTACATTGTTGTTTAAATTTTGATAATGTAAATATAATATTTCTCTGATCATTATAATTTGAAATATTATCACTAACAATTTTATTTATTTTTAGTAAATAAGATTCTTCTTCTTTAAATAAATTATTGATATGATTTATTTCTTCTTCTTTTAAAATTATATCTTCATTTTTTAATAAATTATGAGAATTATGATTATTTAAACTAATACAATTTTGACAAATATTCTTATTGCAACTTTTACAAAAATATGAAAAAAAAATATCATGTTCTTCACAAATAAAAGAAATTTTTAATAAATCTTTTAATATATGATATGATTTATCATTTTTTTTACATTTATTACATCTTAAAAAATTACAATTTTGACAATATGTTAAATTATCATTTGATATTTTTTCTCCACATTCTGCACAAAAATAATTTATATTTGAATGAAATTTTCCTATTTGATTAAAAAATCTATTAAATGAAAAAATTTTATTATGATTATTTTCACATATTAATTTTATTTCTCTTTTTTCATTATTCAAATAAGTTATATAAGGGATTGTATAACATGATGGACATCTTATAATATTATTTTCTTCAGAAGAATCATATTTTATTTTATTCATTTCAAAAAAAATAAAAATTTATTTTAAATAATATTTTCATATTAAATGTAAAATTAATTTATTTAATTTAAAAAAATTATTTAATTAAACAAAAACGTTATTTAATTATCTTTCAATATAAAATAATAAAAAAAATGTTTATGCAAAATAATTCACAGTTTATTTATTCTAGTCCAAATGGAGCAAATACAATAATGAAGAATGGTCCAAATCAAGAAATTATAACCACACCAGAGGGGGTATATATGAGAAATGGTTCTCAAACAATGTTTATACCAAATCATTATCCAAATAATAATTCATCATATTCAAATTATAATAATAATTCATCATATTCAAATTATAATAATAATTCATCATATTCAAATTATAATTATAATTTATCATATATGAATTATAATAATGATAATTTATCATATATGAATTATAATAATAATATAAATAATAATTCTAATATAAATTCAAATGAATTATTATCAGAAGATATAAGATTAAAAAGATTATCTTATATAAATAATCATTCAAATAACAATAGTAATAATAATAATAATGATATAAGAATTAATGATATCGATAATAATAGTCAAAGAAATGTAATAAATAATAATAATCCTCCAAATAATATTAATCAATCTCATAATGATATTCAAGATAATAATGATAATAATAATGAAGATGAATGGGGAATTTGTCCAATTACAGGTACTTATATGGAACATCCAGTAATAACAAAATATGGTCATTATTATGAAAAAAGTGCAATTTTAAATTGGTTAGAAAATCATGATACTGATCCAATGACAAATCAAAAATTAACTAAAGAAATGTTATTTGATGATAAAGATTATGAAAATCAAATTAAAGAATATAAATTTATTCATAATATTATATAATTGATAATTATTTTAAATATTAAGTATAATAAAATTTTTCATATTATTAAAAAAATATTTATTTTCCATATTTTTATTTTTAAATTAAAATATTTTCAATTAAATCATTCAATTTTTCTAATTATTTCTTAAAATAAAAAAATATTTTTAATTTAATGTATAATTTTGAAATTTAAGTTTTTTCTCTTAAATTAATTTAAATTCCTAAATTTATTTAACAATTAATCTTTTAATAATACAATATAAATTTTAAATTATAATATTAAAAACTCCATATTTTTAAAGTTTTATCATTCGAACTTGAGGCAATTAATTTATTTTTTAATTCTATTAAATTTATGACATCATCATGAGCATCTTTAATTGTTTGAATACATTCATAATTATCATTTCTATATATTATTATATCTTTACTTTTACCTCCAACTAA
>JAJJLH010002405.1:0-22990 GCA_023806865.1 Isotricha sp. YL-2021a | reverse complement strand
TTAATGAAAGATATATTTAATAATCAATATTATACTAATCAATTAAATGATTTATATAATGAATAATAATTCTACAAATAATTTAAAAGATTTTAAAAATAAAAAAGATGAAATAATGTCTGAATTAGAAAGAATAATTAAAGTTAATACTAATTTTACTATTTATATAAATGATTTAAAAGTTCTTTATGATATTGAAAGGGAATTACAAGAAAAAAGAGTAAGAACATTTAATGATATTTTTGTAACTGCCATTGATAAACTTAAATTTGATTATTTAACTGAAATAATTCTTAATAAATTAGAAGAAGATATACATGAAAAAGTTTTAGAAGCAATAAAATCAATAAATAATAGAACATATTTTCAATCAGCTTTAATTGATATAGAAGCCATAAATGATAATTTTATTAAAAATTTATTTAAAGAAATTAAAGCTATATATGTAAATACAACATTTATAAATGAAACCCTTCTACCATTTTATAAAGGATTAAATGAAACAAAACAAAAATATCAAACAATTTTTTATGAACAACATTTTGTAAAGAATCTTGATAAATATGCATCTACTCCACTTGAAATTCCCTTTAAATTAAATTTAGTAAAAAAAAAAGAAGCTAGTCAAAGATATGAAATTTTTAAACAAATTAAATATTTATCTCAAAAATATATAAATTATACATATTTTGAATTATATCCAAAATTTGAAGAAGTTATTTTAAGGCAAAAAAATATATTACTTAATTCTACTCCTATTGAAGATTCAAAAAATCAAGATAATTTAAATGATTTTATAAATAAAATTCATTCATCATTTAATTTATCAAATAAAATTGCTTTATATGATTGGAAAATAAATACTACTCAAGAAAAAAATATTAATGAGATTGTCAATAAATATGAAAATATAATTGCTTTTCCTATATATAAAATTAGTGATAATGTAAATCTAAAAATGGATCAAAGATTTTGTTCAAGGAATTATACTAATATTTGTATTCATGATATAATTGATAAACAAATAATTTATAATTATCAAATTGCAAAAATTCGTTCTTCTATTAGTGATTTTAAAAGTTTACTTAAATATTCAGAAAATGTTATAAATGAAACTAATTTAAATTCATTTATTATTGATGAATATTATAATGAATTTCTTCAAGATACCAATTTTAAATTAGAAAATATATATAATAAAATTATTACATATTTAAATGAAATTAATGAAAATGAAAATACATTAATTACACCTTATTTAAATTCAATTCAACAAATATTAATAGATGCTTTTAATTCAAATATTAATATTGATAAAATTATTGCTACTTATGAAGTTTTATCTAATGATATTTTTAATATACCTGATAATTATTATCGTGAAAGAAGTGATATTGTATGGATAATTGAAAATGAAATAAAAAGAATATTTGTTAAAAAAATAGGAGATTATATGAATTATGAAAATTATCATGGATTCTTTTTTAATGAAAGTGAATTTATTAAATCTTATGATAAATTTTATAATAATATAATCCAATTATATGAAAATTTAATTGAAAAAATTAATAAATTAGAATTAAATGAAGAAATAATAAATAAAATAATTAATATTCAAGGAGAAATAATTGATAATGGATATAATTCAATTAAAAATTATTTAAATGAAATTAATAAAATATCACCTAAAATTGAATTATTAAATAACAGTTTATCAGTTTCAGATATTAATTTATCAGAAATTGATAATTTATATAATAAAATGAAAGAAGATTATAAAAAAGAATTTATAAAAATAAGTTCAAATAAATATAATGAATTAATTAAAAATAAAATATTAAAAACATTAGAAGATTCACAAAATAAAGTATTAGAAAGACTTGAAGATGAAAAAGTAATATTAGTAACTTATTTATCAGTTCATTCTCAATCAATTGATACTGATAATCAAACATTAATTATAAATAATATGTTAGATTATGAAAATTTATTAATAAATTCTTTTGAATATTTTTATAATAATTTTTCATTATTATTTTCTAATAAAAACCTTACTGATACCATAATTGAAAATATAATTCAAAAATCATCAGATTTTGAAATTGAATATTCTTTTGATGAATTTAATTCAAAAATATATGCTAAAATAAATGAAACATTAGATTCAACTTCAATTATATATAATTCAGAAAAAAAAGAATTTAAAAATTTATTGTCTCAATATATAGAAGAATTCTTTATTAAAGTAGTTCAAAGTCATTCAGAAAATGAAGGATTTAATTATTTTGATGCAGTTATAGATCAAGATTTTATATATAATATTTATCCTAAATTAAAATATATAAAAGAACAATTAAATATTACAAAAGAATATACAAATCTTGTGTTTAAGGCTAGTGAATTTAAAAATGTTAGTGAATTAATAAATGATTCTTTGAGTACAATATTTGAAAATGCAAAAAATGAAATTAAAGAAAATGTATTAAATAAAGTTGAAGATATTATATATTATAAATTAAATAACTTTAAAATTGAAATTGTAGAAAAAATTATA
Source organism: Isotricha sp. YL-2021a (assembly GCA_023806865.1). NCBI lineage: Eukaryota > Ciliophora > Litostomatea > Vestibuliferida > Isotrichidae > Isotricha > Isotricha sp. YL-2021a. The sequence goes on along the minus strand of JAJJLH010002405.1, from coordinate 20,436 downwards.
GAAGGATTTGAAAATAATTTATTACAAAATTTTAAAAATGATGAATTTAAAAATAATCTTAATGAAAAAGTGCTTAATTTATTATCAGATAATTTTTCAAAATCATTTAAACAAAAATTATCACAAAACTATAGTAGTTTAATTGATAATATTATTATTGTTAAATTAAAATATAATTATAATGAAGATATAGAAAAAGAATTGGAAATAATTTATCAAACTCTTGATGATGCTCAAAATATTACTAATGAAAATTTAAAAAAAGTAGGAAAATATATTATGAATGAAACAATGCAAAATATTTATGAATCTTATATCAATTTTAATTCAAAAATTGAAGAATATAGAGAATTAAAAGTAGATACAAGTTTAGAACAAGAAATTAAATCAAATTTTAAATCATTAATGGAATCAATTTCTGATTATTTAGGAATTATTTATTCAAATTATATTGAAAATAAGAATGAAATAATAACTGAAATTAATAAAAAAATTGATGGAAATTTAGTTTTTACTGAAAATTTCAATAAAGAATTAAATGCTGAAAACAAAATAAAAATAACTCAATCTTCATTTGATAATATTTCAAAAATTATAGAAAGTCTTACAGATTATACAAAAGATATATCATCAAATATACTTCAAAAATCAAGAAATCAAGTTATAAATAATAAAAGAAAATTACAAGAATATCAAAATTCATATTATATAAAAGCTGCTTTAAATGATTTCAAAATAGTTTATAATTCTATGAAAGATAAAATAATAAATATTAAACAATATATTGATTTAACAAGTTCATATCATTTATTTTTTTCAAAAATGATAACTGGAATAAGAGATATTTCAAGTTATATTAATCATACTTATACATATTTAAATGAAATATCTAATTCTACAAAATTAGATGATTATTTTTCAAATATTGAAACACAAGTAGAAACAATTAGAAATTTAAGTAATGAATTTTTAGTAAATGAATCATTAATAATTGATAATACACTTCATTTGTTAAGATATGGTATAATTAAAATATATTCAGATATAGAAAATGATTTATTAAAAGATGTTGATTTTGCATTAAAAACACTTTTCTCTGAAATATTGAATAAGGAACCAAAAAATGAAACTAAAAAAGGAACATATGAAAAAATTGATATATCAGTTAAAAATGAAACTGCTTTTACTGAAGTATTTGGAAATATTACTGATATTAATTATAATTATAATTATTCATTCAATTTTTATAATGATTCTATTATTTTAGGAATTTTCCTTAATGCATCAGTAAATGGAATTACTGAAGAAAAAGTTGATATTATGTCTGAAATATTTAATGGTACTTTTGGAAATGGATTAATTGGATTAAGGGTTAATTATTCTCTTTATGATGAAAGGGCTTATGCATTTGCATTTGTTAATCATAGTAAATGCTATTATGATTCAAGTTTAAAATTTGAACCTATATATTATTCAATTTTTAAAGATTTAAATGAATATAATGTTAAGAAAGTTACTAATTCAACTTATATTGAAATTGAAAAAAAATATTAAATATTTTTTATTAAGTTTGATTTTTATAGAAAATCATTTTTAAAATATTCAATATAAATTTAATTTTAAAAATATTATATTTAAATTTAATTTTAAATTACACAAAAAATAAAAAAATATCTCAATAAACTATAATTATTCTTATAAAAAAAAAATTTAATAAGAAAAAAAAAATAAAAAAATAAAATGTCAGATAAACTTGCAATAGGAATTGATTTAGGAACAACATATTCATGTGTTGGAATATGGCAAAATGGAAAAGTAGAAATAATCCCAAATGAGAATGGTCAAATGATAACACCATCAGTAGTATCATTTACACCAAATGAAAGATTAATAGGAGAAGCAGCAAAAAATCAAATAACACAAAATTACAAAAATACAATATATGATGCAAAAAGATTAATAGGAAGAAGATTTAATGATCTTTCAGTACAAAATGATATGAAAATTTGGCCTTTTATAGTAGAAAAAGATGAAAGAACAAATAGACCTATTATCATTGTTGAATATAAAGGTCAAAAAAAATCTTTTTTTGCAGAAGAAATTTCAGCAATGATTTTATTAAAAATGAAAATTATAGCAGAACAATATTTAGGTAAAAAAATACAAGATGCAGTAATTACAGTACCAGCTTATTTTAATGATTCACAAAGAATTTCTACTAAAGATGCTGGAAAAATTGCAGGATTGAATGTATTAAGAATTATAAATGAACCAACTGCTGCTGCAATTGCTTATGGTTTAGATAGGAAAGAATTATATGAAAATAGAATTTTAATTTTTGATTTAGGAGGAGGAACTTTTGATATTTCAATATTATCTTTAGATGATAATGTTTTTGAAGTAAAAGCAACGAGAGGTGATACTCATTTAGGTGGTGAAGATTTTGATAATATATTAGTTAATTTTTGCATAAATGAATTTTTAAATGAAACTGGAATTGATATTAAAAATAATCAAAAAGCTTTGAGAAGATTAAAAATTGCTTGTGAAAAAGGTAAAAGAGAATTATCAAGTGCATTTGAAACTACAATTGATATTGCTTATTTAGCAGGAGGTGAAGATTTATCAATAACAATAACAAGACTTCAATTTGAAGAAATGTGTTCAGAACTTTTTCAAAAATGCATTACAATAGTATCAGATGCATTATTTGATGCACGTTGTACAATTTTAGACATTGATGAAGTAGTACTTGTCGGAGGTTCAACAAGAATACCAAAAATACAACAATTAGTAAAAAATTTCTTTAAAGGAAAAGAATTATGTAAATCAATCAGTCCAGATGAAGCAGTAGCTTATGGTGCTTCAATACAAGCTGCAATATTAAATGATAATGAAGAATATGGTTTAGAAAGATTAGTTTTAATTGATGTAACTCCTTTAAGTTTAGGTATTGAATTAGTTGATGGTTCAATGAGTTATATTATTAAAAGAAATAAACCTATTCCTACAAAAAATAGTCAAACTTATCATACTGCTTATGAATATCAAGATTCTATTCCTATTAAAATTTATCAAGGAGAAAGAAAAAAAGCTTGTGAAAATCATCTTTTAGGTGAGTTTATTATTCATGGTATTAGAATTAGAAAAAAAGGAGAAGTTCAATGTCAAGTTACTTTTAATATTGATGTTAATTCTATTTTAAAAGTTACTGCTGTTGAATTAGGAACTGGAAATAGAAATGAATTGGTTATTGATTGTAAAAATGATAGATTAAGTGATCAGGAAATTGAAGAATTAATTGAAGAAGCTAATAAATTAAGAGATGATGATGAAGAGAGAATTGAACAAATTAAAGCTCGTGTTGAATTAGAAAATGTTATTCGTTTATATAGAAATGAATCACCTTTTGTAGGAATTAAAAAAGAAAAATTAAATCAAAAATTAAAAGAAACTTTTCAATGGCTTAAAAATAATATTAATTCTGCTTCGATCGAGGATTTTAAAAATAAAATTATAGAAATTAAAAATTATATATCAGATTTAAAGAATAATTAATAACATTCAGTAATTTTATTCTTTATTTTAAAATAAAAAAATAAATTAATTTTCATTATTTACATTTTTAATTTTATATAAAATTGAACTATTAAATCCTTCAGAAGTACCAATAATATATTTATCACCAAAACATTTGAAAATATGAGAAATTGGTAATTTTCCAGAAAGAATATTCCAAGTAACATCAATAGAAATCCATTCTTTTTTATAATATATAATTGACCAAGCGTGAGTAGGTTCAATATTATTTTTATTATTACCATCAATTACAAATCCAGAAGCATAAATTGAAGGAATTCCTAAAGATAAAAGTAATGTATTATATAATATTGTTTTATGATCACATACTCCTTTTCTTTCATTGTATATTTCTTTTGCTGTTAAAATTTTTTTTGAATATTCTTTTGTGTATATTATATTTTTATATACCCATTTTCCTATTATTATTGGAATTGGAAGCTTTTCTTTTGAGTTTATTATTATGTCTATTGCTATTGGATAAAAAAATTTTTTTTCTTGGTTTGATATTTCTGGAGTTAAATATTTTTCTGGAATATGTATTATGTTATTATATTCATTTTCTAATATTATTTCATGAACTATTTTTACTTCTTCTTTAACATTACTTAAATTTATTTTTGTTTTTGAATTTTTACCAAAAGGATTTGAAATTAAACCTGAAAAATTATGATCTTTATATATTGTAATACTTTGATTTTCAATATTGTAATTTTTTTTAAAAAAATCTTGTAATTCTGCATTAAATTTTGATTCTTTGTTTTTTGGTATAATTCTTTTTGAAATTAATTCTTGAGTTATTTTTATTTTTGCTTTTTTTTGAGTAACAATTGCAATTTCTTCTAAACCATTTTCTGGAATAATATCATTATAATTAAATTTATTTATTTCATTTGAATATTTAAATAATCCATTTGCCATTGAACAACATATTATATTATCTAAAAAATTTATTGTTATATTTCCTATTGAATTAAATGCTCCTTTCCATATATTTATATGTTCTTTTGAATATAAATTTATTTTATTTTCTTTTATTGATGATACTTTAAAATTAATTTCTATTTCTTCATTTTCTGATAATGTAAAATTGTGAATTTTTATATATGGTTTATTATCTAATATATCACATTTTAATTCATTTTTTGAAGAAGAATAATTAATTAATTTTATATCTAAGAAATTTGAATTGAAATCAATTGGAAAAAAAATTCCAGATGTATATTTATCAAAATAATCTTTATTTCCAATAAATTTAAAATTATAATTAATTTCTCTTTTTTCTCTTTCAATATTATAAATAATATTTAATTCCTTTATAAATGATTGATTATTATTATTACTAACTTTATTAATAATTTTATTGTTTAATATTTTTTTTCTCAAATATTCATTATATAAATTACCATTTTTAGAATCTATTTTTTTTAATTCTTTTATAATATTTTCTTCAGAAGATAAATTTAATTCTTTTTCTTTAAAACTAAATTTAGGAATTAAATTATTTTTTCTCTCTTCAATATTATCAATTTCATATTTTATAGATTTTCCTTGAGAATGATGAATTATAGGAGTAAGATTATGTGCAGATGTAATTCTATTATTAAAAAATTTTAATTTACTATCCATAAAAAAAATCTTTGTTTTAGTTAATGTAGTATTATTTTCATTTCTAAATTTATTTATATCATCAATTTTTTTCCATAAATATCTTGTTAATGTCATATATAAATTATCATTTGGTATTAAATTAATTAAATCATCAATTTTATCATTTATATCATTTTTTATTCTTTCAAGGAAATTTTTAATCCTTTTATTTTTATCAATATCAAATATTTTTTTCATATTTTTAAAAAATGAGAAAGTTATTATTTAAAAAAAAAGTAAAAAAAAAATTAAATTTAAATTTAAAAAAAATTATTTTTATAAATCTTCTTTTTCATATTCTTTAACAACATCTTTAGGAATTTCACTCCAACCAAGAGTTTGTGCAATAAATTCTTCTAATTCTCTTTTATTAAAATCTCCTTTAAAATCAATAGGTTGATTATTCCCAGGAACATTATAAAAAGAAATAAGTGGAATTTCTTTTATTTCTCTATTAACTTCATTATAAATTAAATCAATTGCTCCCATTCCAAATCTTTCATCTTTTAAATCTCTCATATATTTATCTGAAACTTTATGAAAAATTTGAGCTGCTTTTATACATTCTGGACATATTTTTTTATTATTATTTATAAAAATTACTAAATATGGTTTTTTTGATTGTAATACTATTTTTTTAAATGTTTTTCCTACTATTGTATTAAAGGAATATACATCTTGTTCTGGTACTGCATCTGAATTTAATTCTCTTTCTAATTTTCCTTCTTTGAATTCTTTTATAAATTGTTCTATTGATTCTTTTGTTATTTCTTTTGTTTGAATTACATAATTGTAATATTTTGATGGGTCGAATATTTGAATTGTTGGTAATTCATTTTCATTTAATAAAAAGAATTCACTTAATTCTTTATTAAATTCATTTCCTTTTATGTCAGTTTTGAAAAATTTTAATGAAGGGTTTTCTTTTCCAATTTCTTTTAATATTTTATCTTTTTCTATTTGCTCTTTATTATTTTCATCTCTAAAATATATTAATGATGTAAGATTATAATATGTAATAATTGAAAAACTAAATTTATTAATTTGACCAGCTATTTCTAATGAATATCTTTTAATTAAATCATGTAATGATTTTAATGTAATTTTTCCTTCTAATTTTACTTTTTTTTCATCATAATTTTTAATCAGTGTAATTGTATTTTTTCCATATTCATCAATACATTCTGAAGAAACGCAATTAACTGTATCTGAAAATGAATCTGTTTTTAAAGTAAAATTTTCTAATATTTCATAATCTGAGTCATTTTCATCTAAAGTTGAAACTAATAAGAAACTTAATTCATATTCATTTTTAAATTTATCTATTTCTTCAATTGAATTTGCTTTGAATATTATACCATTTAATTCTTTATTTAAATATCTTAATATTTTTTTTGCATCATAAGGTGCATCATAAAGTCTTGTTTTTTTATCTGTATAAATTTTTATTGCTGGTGGATTTATACTCTCTTTTATTTTTTCATATTTTTGAGTATCGACTTTAAAAAATTTATATGGCAATTTATGTTCTAATGATAAATGAGCTGCTTTATTAAATTCTTTTATTATTTTTTTATGTTCTGATATTTTTTTATTATAGAAATAAACAATTGAATATTTTGTTGTATTAAAAAATTGTGTATTTTCATGATTTATTTCTATAATATTCTCATCATCACAAATAATAAATGATAATATAATTAAGGAAATGAAAGAATATATTTTCATTTTTTCAAATAAAATAAATTAATTAATAATAAAAATAAATACAATAAAATAAAATAATTTTTTAAAGCAAATAAAATCACATTATATAAAAATGAATAATTTTTTATATTTTATTTGGGAACAACTTCAATAATAACATTTACCCCATCTTTCTTACTATTAACATAAACTTCAATATAATTATCATTAATTTTTTTAACATCAACATCAATAATTTCTCCATCATTATTATAAACACGAACATCATACCCATTAGGATAATTCATATCTTTATTAACATAAACAACAGAAGGGCTTTTAATACTACTATCAAATTTAAACATACTTTTCATAACTTTACTATCATCATCAAAATTCAATTCAAGTGGATAACCTTGATAAGCCATAACATAACTTCTAGAAAGTGCTTTTTCCTTATAATATTGAATAGTACCATTTTTATTAAAAATACCTTCAGAATTTTCACTTGCAGTTGTAGTATGATCATTATAAGCTTTATACATCCAATAAGCCCATGATACCATATATTTATCAGCTGCTTTAAGGAAACCTAACATTTCCATATGACAAGCTAATGATCCACTACATGCTCCAAATTCAGTTATTATTATACCAGCTGAATTTTTAAGGGCTTGTTTTTTATTTTTTTTTACTTTTGCCATATGGAATTCTGGACATTGATTTTTTGCTGCTTCTAAACTTGGTTCACCTGTTGCACATATATTTTGATCAGCAGCACAACAATAATTATGAACATTGAATACTTGTTGTCTTTTAACTGGATCTACTGGAGGTTTACTAAAAGTTCCTAATGGAATTCCACCAAATAAAGGAAGAGTATCTGGGAAAGGAACTGGTTCATAAAATAATATATAATCATTATCAATTTTTGAAATTTCTTCATTTAATTTAGAATACATTGGAGCTACTAATTTATCATCAATATATCCTGGTTTAAGAGAACGAATATCTGACCATAAATTTGCTGTCCATGGTTCATTCCAAACATCATATCCAATAACATTTTTTCTTCCTTTAAATTTTTTAGCAAGAACTTTCCAAAAATTAGCAAAAGCATCTAAAACACCATTTTGATTATTATAAAATGAATTCATAACACTTTGTAATTCAGGACTTTTATGATAATCAATAAAACTACCTTTAACACAATCAGAAACTAAAGGTAAACCATCATTATCATAATTCCATTTATTAGTTGATAAAGGAATACAAGCACCAAGTAATTTAAATAATTTAGAAAGTAAATTTTGTTCACATTTTGTTTCATAATATAATTTTTCAGCATAAAATTTAGGAGCTCCTTCACCACAAAAAAGTCTAGAAAACATATCTTGATGAGCATCAATTAAAACAGCAATTCCATTTTTTTCTAATTTATCTACAATTTCTGACATTTTTTCTAAATGTTCCATATCATATACTCCTTCTTTTCTTTCTATTGATTCCCATATTATTCCTAATCTTACAAAATTAATTCCTAATTTTTTTAATATTTCTATATCATAATCTGTGAATGACATATATGGATCAAATTCTTCTGTATTTGGAATATAGGGTGGAAGTTTTACTACTACATTTACTCCATGAAATAATATGTATCTGTTTTCAGAATCTAGGAAGAAGTTTTTGGTTTGATCAAGTTTATATGATGTAATTGATAAAAGTAAAGTTGTTATTGTTAGGAAAAAGAATTTTAATGACATTTTAATTTTGAAAATTGAGTTTTTTTTTCAATATATAAGCATTACGTAATGGAATTATATTAATATTTTTATAATTTAAATGATAACTATTATATTTTTTTTATTATATATTTATTTATTATAAATCAAATATACATTTTTTATCATTTATACCTTTTTATTTAATTATTTTTAAAATTTAAAATTTTTATTCTTTAATAAATAATCAAATAAATTCAGTTATTAATTTAAAATTTATATTTTTATTAATTATAATTTAATTGGGAAATAAAAAATAAAAAAATATTTTAGATTTTATGAGTTTAATTATTTAATCCATAAAATTTTTAATAAATATTGAATAAAAAAATTTAAAACAAAATACAATAAAAATTAACAAATAAAAAATTTAATAAATTAAATTAATCAAAATAAAACAAATAAAAAAAACCAAAAAAAAAAAAAAAAAATTCTAAAATATTTTAAATATTAGATTTATGAAACCCAGAAGTAGTTTTCCCTTTAACAATCTCATGATAATTAGGTCTTTTAGGATTCATAATAAATTCATCATAAAAAGGAAACTTCCTATTTCCATCATCTTTATTTTTATAATAAGGAACCAAAAAATTTTGATAACTTCTTTGATAAGTAGTAATAGGTCTAACTTCAGGTTCAGGAACATAAACAGGAATAGAATTTTTTAAATAACTAGGAATTTTAGGTCTCCAAGGTTTATCTTTTGGCCAATAAAGATCTTTATTAATTCTTTGTTTAAAATTAGGTTCCCATTTATCAAAATCAGGACCAGCTCTTCTTCTTCTTCTTAATTCAATTGCTTTTTCAAGTGAACCATCTTCGTCTGCTTTTATTATATTTCCATCTGGAAATTTAAATGATATTCTTTGAAATGGTTCTTCTAAATGTTTGTTTTCAAAAGGAGGTATACGATTACCAAAAAGTAAATGTTCTCCTTTATAATAGTAATCTCCTATTACATCGTAACTTGTTGCGAATGGATGCTCTGCTTTCATGTTTTTTTTTTTTATTTTATTAATTTTGTTTTTTTTTTTTTTATTTAAAAGTTATCAAATTAAATATATTAAATTATTTTTTTTTTTTTTTTTATTTATATGAAAAATTAATTATTGTTCTTCTAAGGTTTTTGTTAGGGAATGAATACAGAAATCAATACATATGTTTATATCATCATTTTCATTTTTTATTTTATCTTTTTTTGTTTCTTCAATATTATTTATATATGTATATATATTTTGTAATAAATCATTTTTTTTAATTGAATTTATTACAAAAGGTAAATTTAAACATTCATTAAATGTTTGTTTTTCTTTTTCTAATTCTTTAGAATTATCTAATAAATGTTTATTATCTTTAAATAATTGCTCAATGAAACATATTAAAAAGTTAACTTTTGTTAATTCTTTTTGAGGAGAAAAATCTTCAATTATTTCTTGTTCATACATTGAAATTTTTTTCTTAGAATATTTTTCATATATAGGAGAAATTAATTGATTAATCATAGATAAATAATTTTTATATTTATTAAGTTGATCTTCTGCATTTGGATTATATTTAATTTTAAGTTCATTAAATTTATTTAAATATTGTGTAATTTCAGAATTATGAAATTGTTTCATTTCTTCAACTTTATTTTTATAACCTTGAATAATAATATCAAAATCATTTTCTTTTTGAAATGAACTTGAATTAATGTTTAAATAAAAAGATTTTATTTGCATATCTGTTTTTCTTATATATTCATTTAATTTTAATTCTTCAATTTTGATATCAAAATCAGGATCATTATAATTTGATGATGATGTTATTGTTGATATATTTTCTAAATTTTTTTGTAATTCATTTAATTCTTTTATTAAAGTATTTTTACATAATTTTATATTTTCTAATTTTTCCTTTTCAATTAAATCAAGAAGTAATTCTATTAAATAATTTTTTTTCTGATTTATATTTTTTAAAAATTCAGTTTGATTTAGATTTATATGAGGTGTACTAATTGTACTTAAATCACTTACAAATGTTGTATTTGTTTTATTATTTATATTAGACCTTAAAGTTGAATTATTTGAAGGTGATGAATTATTATTATTTTGATTCTTTTTTATTAAAGGGTGAAATTCTAATGAACATTTTGAAAATGTAATTTCTTTTAATTTATTGTATTTTTGAATTGCTGAATCTGGTAAATTTAATATACTTAAAATTTGTTCGGCTTTTTCTAATAGAAGTAAAATTAATCTTATTTGCTTATTATTATCTTGAAGATAATTTGCAGAATGAGTATTTTGATTTGAATAAAAATCATCTGAAGAAAACATTTTTAAATTTATTATATTTAAAAAAATAATTAAGAAAAGAAAAAAGTAAGACAAAACGTTATTATTAAGTAAAATTAAAGAAATTCAAAAATAGAATATAAAAAAATGAAGAAATTATAAACATAAAATTAATTAAAATTAGGATGCATTGTTATTATAAAAAAATAAAAAAAAATATAATTTAATAATTAATTAATTAAAAATAATACAAATAAATAAATAAAATCTAAATGTTGTATAAAAAAATTAAAAAAAAACAAAATTTATAATAAATTCTTCAAAATTATACTTTTTAATAAATAAATTCTTATTTCAAAATGATATATAAGTACAAAATTCCAAAAAAAAATCATTAAAAAAAAATGAAAGAAAACTACGAGCACAAACTATACAAACACTGTGACGAAAAAGAAGCAGACGCCGTAGCCTGGGCATTTGTAAACAAAGAAAAAATGGTAAAATTTCCATTTAAATTCCCACCAATTGCTCCAAATGAAGTAAGAGCAAACATTTTATACGCAGGATTATGTCATTCAGACGTAATGACAGTACGTGAACATTGGGGACCAGCAATGTATCCAATAGCTCCTGGACATGAAATAATAGGTGAAGTATCACTTGTTGGTTCTGATGTAAAAGACTTTAAAAAAGGTGATCTTGTAGCATTTGGTACTATTCGTGATTCATGTGGTAATTGTAAATATTGTAAGAAAGAAAGAGAAGAATTATGCAGAAATGTAGAAGAACATTATACTTATGGTTACCATTGGGGTGGTTATGCTACTGCTTTACAACAACCAGCTTCTCATTTCTTCCATTTACCACCTAAATTTGATATTAAAAGAGGTGCTCCTTTACTTTGTGCTGGTATTACTACTTATTATCCTATGAAAAAATTCTTAAAAGATGGTATGAATACTGCTGTTATTGGTATTGGTGGTCTTGGACATATTGCTGTTAAATTTTTAAAGAAATTAGGTCATGAAGTTACTGCTTTTACTACTAGTCCTAATAAAGTTGATATGATTAAGAAAGAATTAGGTGCTGATCATGTTGTTATTTCTACTGATGAAAAACAAATGAAAGAAGTTGCTGATAAATTTGAATTTATTGTTAATACTTTACCTACTAGTAGTGGTTTAGAAAAATATATTGATACTTTAAGTGGTGAAGGTATTTTTGCCCAAGTTGGTATGCCACCTGTTAAGGCTTCTAGTTTTAGTTTAGATGCTTTTACTATGGTTAATAAAGAAGCTATTTTTGTTGGTTCTAATGTAGGTCCTAATTGGTGTATTAATCAAATGTTACCTTTATGTGCTGAAAAAGATATTTATCCTATTGTTGAAGAATTTTCATTTGAAGATTTCCCTAAAGCTTTTGATAAGTTAGAAAATGGAAGACCTCATTTTAGATGTGTTGTTAATGTTAAAGATTGGGCTGAAAAACATGGATTTAAAAAATAAAAAAAAGGTTTTTAGAATTTACAATTTAATTTTTAATTTATTTATTTGAAAAAATTTGGTTTTATTTACATTTTTTTTAATTTGTTAATTAGATTTAAAAAAAATAATGAATTTTATATGATAATTAATAATAATAAAAATAATACTAAGAATGCAATTAAAAAATAGATAATTAAATTATATTATGGTTCAACAAAACTTTTCATATAATTATTCATATATTCCATTTTAATTGGATAATGATCACTAATAAAACTATTTTTACTTTTACTAATTATACTTTCATCTTTATAAGTAATAGATTGATTCACTACAAATTGATTAACTCTATCAATACAAAATAAATAATCATATTCTTTATTTTCATGTCCACTTACACCATGATAATTAGTTTCAAAATTAATTTTTTTAAAACCAAATTTACGAATACTTTGAATAATAGGATCATTATCTTCAACATAAAAAGTTCCACCTAAAAATATGAAATTTTCTTCTTTATGTTTACTCATAACTTTTTTAATTTGTTGTAAAATAATATTAATAAGAATACCATTATTTTTATAATTATCTCTATCCATTTCAATATTAAAATACAAACAACTATAATCATCAAATTTCTTTAAAGAAGCCCAAATACAATTTCTAGGATAAGAATTATTATAATCATTAGAACCAGGAACACCAGGAGTAGAACTTAACCAGAAAGTACCCCAATCATTTAAAGTATATTTATGTTTATTATAAGCAATTAAATTTTGTTGAGTATCTTCAACTTCATCTCTATCAACTCCAATAAATTCATAAATTGCATCAATTCTATGATGAATAAAATGATATTTTGTTTTATTTATATCTTGGAAGAAAATTATATCTGCACCTGCTTTAAAAATAAATGGTATTATAAATTCTTTTCTATTTTCCCATGAATTATCATAATTTACTTTTTCAGGAGATGAAAATGTATTAAATAATAAAATAGAATTTTTTTTAAATCTCATTTCAGAAATAAAATTAAAAACATCTTCAGAAGCAATATAATTATCAAATGCTTTTCCAATCCAAATAATTTCATGATTTGATTTAACAAAATATTTATATTGAACAGGGAAATTATTTTTTTTCAAAATAATAGAATTAAAATAAAATTTTTTTTTATTTCTTTTAACAATTTTCATCTTTAAAGATCTTTTAGTATCCCATTCACCTAAATTAGGAACAGAACCACAAATATAATAAATTCCTTTAGGCATACTATCAGTTTTTTCTAAAAAGAAAGCTAATTCAACTTCTTTTTCAGGATTAATAGTCATAACTCTATAAAATTTATGTCCTTTCCTATCAATTAATTCAAAACCATTTATTCCTGTTTGTAATTCTCTACTTGATTTATATGATTTAATTAAAGCATTTTTTTCTTTTGAATGTTGTTTTTTACCATCTAAATTAAAATCAATATCTTCTTCTTCATATTTATAATCTGGAATTGATTTTTGAGGACTTTGAATTTCTCTTATTGCTGTTAATTTAGGACTAAATTCTACTCTTTGTGGTTTTCTTAATGGAATTGTTTTTACTTCATTTTTTTTTAAATAATTTTTCTTTCCAAGTATAATTTCTTGCATTTCTTTTTTATGTAATTCACTTTGTGAAAATGATGCTTTTTTTTGATGTTTTACTTTCTTTTCTTTCTTTTCTCCTTTATTATATTTTCCTTTCTCAGAATTTAAATTTTTTTCCATATAATCTCCTATTCTATCACCATCAGATAAATTAGAAGATGAAGAAGAATCAATATCTTCATCATTATCTTCAATAATAGGTAATAAAATATTATTTCTTAACATTTCAGAAGTCATTTTAATTGATGATATTCTTTCTTTTTCTCTTATATTTGATTTTATTACATTATTATCTAAAGTAATTGGAGTATCTTTTCTTCTTACTATATCATCTTTTTTATTTAAAATTTCATTATTTTCATCAAATCCTTCAATTTTTGTATTTTCTTTTTGAATTCCTAATTTTTTTACTAAATATTCTTCATCATCTTCTGGATTATAAATTCCTTCATTTTCTATATTTTTGTTACTAAAACCATATTTGTCTAACATTTCTACTTTTCTTATTTCTTTTGTTGATGGATATTTTTCTTTTCTGTTTGGTTTTTCTTTCTTTTTTATTTGTTTTTTCTTTGTTTTTGTATCTTGATTTTCATTTGAATCATCTATTATTTCTATTTTAAATGATTTTTGTTTTTTTTCTTTTGATGAAAATTTTTCTTGAGAATTTATATTTGGTTTGTTTTCTTTATTATTTTCATCTTCAATATTTAATTTTATTTTTTTTGTATTTTCATCATTTTTATTATCTTTTAAGATATCTTGTGTAATATTATATATTTTATTATTTATATTTTGATCTGTATTTAAAATTGTACTTTTAACTTCATTTTGTGATTCATTATTTGTTATTATTTCTTTGTTATTTTCATTTATGTTTATTTTATTTTTATTCTCATCATTTTTTATTTTTTTTTTCTCAATTTTATCCTTTGTTTTAATTGATTTTTTATTTTTCTTTTCATCTTCTTTTATTATTTCTTTATTATTAATTTCTTCATTTTTAATTTCATTATTTTTAATATTATCTGTTTTAATTTCTTCTATTTTGAGTTGACTGTTTTTAGTTTTTTCATTTTTATTTTCTTCTACTTCAATATCTTTATTTTTAATATCATTTTTTATTTCTTCTTCTTTGATTTCTTTATTTTCAATATTATCAATTTTATTTTCTTTATTAATTGAAAAATCGTTATTTTGATTTATTTTATTATCATTTTGAATTTTGTTATCATCTGTAATTTCTTTATTTTTCTTTATCTTTTTCTTTTTAACTGATTCTTCTTTTTCTTTATTATCTTTTATAATATTATTATTATCTTTATTTTCAGTATTTTTATTTTCAATATTTTTATTCTCTAATTTTTCTTCTTGATAATCTTTATTTTTATTACTTTTATTTTCTATGTTTTTATTGTCTAATTTTTCTTCTTTATTATCTTCATTTTCTTTTGTAATAATTTTATCATCTTTATTTTGATTTTTTATTTCAATCTCATTTTTAAAATTTTTATTTTCTTTTTTTTCTTCTCCTTCTTTTTTCTTTTTCTTTATTTTTTTATTTTTTTCTTTTGATGATTGAATATTATTTTTATTTTCTTCTGACTTATTTTCATTTGTATTAATATTATCTTTTATTGATTGATTTATAATTTCTTTTTCATTTTTATTTTCTTTTTTATCTTCTTCATTTTTCTCTTTTATATCTTTTAAAGAATCTTGAATTAAATTATTATTTTCAATTATATTTTGAGTATTTTGAATATTTTTTTCCTTCATATCTTTATTATTTTTTTCTTCATTAGTAATAGTATTTTCAATTTGATTATGTTGTGTAGTTACAATTTTTCCAATATCTGATTTAATTTTATTATCTTCATTAATAGTTTCAATATTTTTATCTGATTTAATTTTATTATCTTCTTTAATATTTTCAATATTTTTATTATCATTAATTTTTGTATCAGATTTTATTATTTTATTTTCTTTTAATATATCTTGATTTATATTATCAATATTTTTATTTTGAATTTTATTTTCTTTTTTATAATTTTTGTTTTCTTTATTTTTATCTGTCTCTTTATTATCCTCTTTAACTGAATCTTTAATTTCTATATTATCGTTCTTATTAAATTCTTTATTGTCAAGTTTATTTGATTCTTTATTGTCAAGTTTATTTAATTCCTTATTATCTTGATAATTCAATTCTTTATTATCTTGATTAATAATATTTTTATCATTATTATCTATTGTTTCTTTATTTTCTTTTTCTTTTTCTTTTTTATGTTTTGCTTTTTTTGATTTTGTTTTTTCTATTTTATTATTTTCAGTTTTTTCTTTTTCAAATTCATTTTTTATAGTATTATTTTCCTCAAGATTGGGTTGACTTTTCAATT
The DNA here is from genome assembly GCA_023806865.1 of Isotricha sp. YL-2021a. Classification (NCBI taxonomy): domain Eukaryota; phylum Ciliophora; class Litostomatea; order Vestibuliferida; family Isotrichidae; genus Isotricha; species Isotricha sp. YL-2021a. Next base: position 3,941 of record JAJJLH010002405.1, on the reverse strand, counting down.
CTTTTTCAGATATTATTACATCTGTTTTATTTTCATTTTTCATATTATCATTACTTAATTTTATTTTATCATCAATTAATAATTCTGATTTATTTTGATTATCAATATTCTCATTAATTTTATATTCTTTTTCTTTATTGTTAATATTTTCTTTTGATTTAATATTTTTATTTTCTAATTTTTCTTCATCTTTTAAGATTTTATTTTTTATTTTTTCTTCTTGTTTTATATTTTTATTTTCTAATTTATCTTTAATTTGATTATCTGAAATAACAACTACTTCATTTGTTTTATTATCTTTATTTTCAATTTTTTCTTCTAATTTATTATCATTTATATCTATTTCCTTAATTGTTTTATTATCTTTATTTTCAATTTTATCTTCTAATTTATTATCTTTATTTTTATTTTCTTTTTCTTTATTTTCTTCCTTTTTAATAATTTTCTTTTTAGTTTTCTTTTTTTTAACTTCTTTATTCTCATTTTTAATTATATTATTATCAATTGTATTTTCATTAATTTTCTCATTTTTTATTTTATTTTCTTTTTCAATATCATTTCCTTTTTCTTTTTTCTGATTATTTATAATTTCATTTTCATTGTCTAATTCATTTTTTGATATTTGATTATTTAAATCTTTATTCTCATTATTTTTCAATCCTTGAATAATTTCATTATGAATATTTTTTTCTTTATTTTCTTTTATATCATCTTTTTTATTTTCTATAATTTCATTTTTATTAATTAATTCTGTATTAACATTTTCATTATTATCTTTTTTTTCTTTATTGATTATTAATTTGTTTTTATCTTCATTTGAATCATTTAATATTTTTTTATTTATTGTACCAAGTTTTATTATTTCACCATCTTTTATAATATCATTTTTATATTCAGATTTTATTTCATTTATCTCATTATTTACAATTCCAATTTCTTTTATTTCTTTGTTATTATTTTCTATTTCTAAATCTTTAATTTGTGTTTTTATATTTTTATCTTTTTCAATATCATTTTCATTATCAATATTTTCAATTTGTAATTCTTTATTTTTATTTTCATTAATTATATTTTTATCATTGACAATTTTTTCTTTGTTGTTTTTTATATCTTTACTTTCTTCTTTTTTATTTTCAGATATTTTTTCCTTTTCATTAGTTTCATTATGTGTATTTTCTTTATTAATTTTTTTATTTTTCTTCTTTTTCTTTTGTGAATCATTTTTATTTTCAATTTTATTATTTTTTGATTCATCTTTTTGTAAATTATCATTAACATTTTTTATATTTTTTAATTCATTTTTTACATTTTCATCATTTAATTTTAGTTCATCTTTTTTTGAATCCAAAATACTTTTTTCTTTATCATTAGTTATTTTATTTTTAAGAGTATTTTGTATAATATTTGGATTATTTATTTCTTCATTATCTTTTATAAATTTATTAGTTTCCTCTAATTTATTATCATTATTGACAATTTCTTTTTCTGAGTTAATAACTTGTTTTTTATCTAAATTATTATCTTTATTTTTACTAGTATTTAATTTAATTTGAGAATCTTTGTTGTCTTTAATATCAATTTCACTTCTTTTTTGTGATATATCTAAATGATTTTTAATATTATCATCTTTTTTTAAAATAGTATTATTTTCTTTAATATCTTCTAATTTAATTTCTTTATTATCATTTAATTTTATATCTTTATTATCTTCTAATTTATTTTCTTTATTATCTTCTATTTTTATTTCTTTATTTTTATATAATTTTTGTGAATCTTCATTTTCTTCAGATTTCAAGTCTTTATTTTTTTGTAATTTATTTTCTTTATTATCTTGAGATTTAATTTCTTTATTATTTTCTTTTTTGAAATCTTTTTTTTCTTCTAATTTATTTTCTTTTTTTTCTTCTATTTTTATTTCTTTATTATCTTCTAATTTATTTTCTTTATTATCTTCTAATTTAATATCTTTATTATCTTCTAATTTTATATCTTTATTATCTTCTAATTTATTTTCTTTATTATCATTTAATTTTATTTCTTTATTATCTTCTAATTTGTTTTCTTTATTATCTTCTAATTTAATTGTTTTATTATTATCTAATTTATTTTCTTTATTATCTTCTAATTTATTTTCTTTATTATCTTCTAATTTATTTTCTTTAATATCTTCTAATTTATTTTCTTCTGATTTAATTTCTTTTTTATCATCTATTTTAATATCTTTATTATCAATTGTTTTATTTTCTTTATTATCATCTAATTTAATTTCTTTATTATCTTTTAATTTTATTTCTTTATTATCTTCTAATTTTATATCTTTATTATCATCTAATTTAATTTCTTTATTATCATCTATTTTAATTTCTTTATTATCTTCTGATTTAATTTCTTTATTATCATCTAATTTAATTTCTTTATTATCATCTAATTTAATATCATTAATATTTTCTGGTTTAATATCTTTATTTTCATTTAACTTAATTTCATTATCTTTCATTTTTATTTCTTTATTCTCATCTAATTTAATATCTTTATGTTCCTCTGTTTTTATTTCTTTATTTTCTTCATTTTTATTTTGTTTTTTTAATTCATTATCTAATTTATTTTCTTTATTATCATCTAATTTAATTTCTGAATTTTTTATTGATTTCTTTTTTTTTCCTTTTTTTTTCTTTTTTTCAAAAGTTTCTTGAGACTTATCTTCTTTATTTTCCTCTAATTTAATTTCATTGCTATAATCAAGTTTATTATTTTTATTATCTTCCTTTTTATTTTCATTATTATCACTAAGTTTAATAATATTATTTTCTTCTGTTTTAATTTCTTTATTTTCTTCTTTATTTTTATTTTCAATTGATTTCTGTTTCTTTTTTATTTTTTCATTATTCTCTTTGTTGTCTTCAGAATTAAATTCTTTACTATCTCCTTTGATATTTTTATTATCTTCTTTTTTAATTTCTTCATTTTTTATTTGTGTATTATCATTATCTTTAATATTTTTATTATCTATTTTAATTTCTTTATTATCTTCAGTTTTTTTATCAGTATTATTTTTATTATTTTCCTTATTTTCTTTTTCTTTATTTTTTTCTCCTTGAATTTCAATATTTCCTTCCTTATTTTTATTATCAATTGATTTTCTTTTTTTCGTTCTTTTTCTTTTTTTATCTTTGTTTTCTTCTGATTTAATTTCCTTATTTTCATTTGATGTAATATTATCATTATTTAATTTATTTTCATTATTATCTTTTAATTTAATTTCTTCATTTTCAATTAATTTAACTTCTTTATCTTTTATTTTTATTTGTTTATTATTTAAATTAATTTCTTTATTTTCATCTTGTTTTATTTCTTTATTATCTTTTAAATTAAATTCTTTATTCTCATATGATTTCAAAATATTATTTTTTTCAGTTTTAATATCTTTATTATCTCCTAATTTATTATTTTTATATTCTTCTAATTTAATATCGTTATTATCATCTAATTTAATATTTTTATTATCTTCTAATTTGATTTCTTTTTCATCTTCAGTTTTAATTTCTTTATTATCATCTAATTTAATATCGTTATTATCATCTAATTTAATATTTTTATTATCTTCTAATTTTATTTCTTTTTCATTTTCAGTTTTAATTTCTTTATTATCATCTAATTTAATTTCTTTATTATCATTTAATTTAATTTCTTTATTATCATCTAATTTAATTTCTTTATTATCTTCTAATTTATTATCTTTATTATCATCTAATTTAATATTTTTATTATCTTCTAATTTGATTTCTTTTTCATTTTCAGTTTTAATTTCTTTATTATCTTCTGATTTAATTTCTTTATTATCATCTAATTTAATTTCTTTATTATCTTCTAATTTATTATCTTTATTATCATTTAATTTAATTTCTTTATTATCATCTAACTTAATTTCATTGCTATAATCA
>JAJJLH010002404.1:0-23046 GCA_023806865.1 Isotricha sp. YL-2021a | reverse complement strand
TTAATGTTAGAATAAAATATTCACTAATTTTATATTACAAAAAAAATTAGATTTATAATTTTTTTGTAAATAAAATAAATAATTAACTTAAATAATATTTAATAATAAAATAAATATAATAATTACATTAATACATAAGAAAAATCGATTTAATATCACATAATTATCAATATAAACATTAATAAAAGATAAAATTCAAATTTTTAAAAAATAAAAAAAAATAAAAAAAAATTATTTTAATGGAATCATTTCCAACAAATAATGAAAATGAGAATGAAATATATGAATATTTCATATTTCATGATCCAATAGAAAAAGTACACGAAGCATTTACAAATTTAGATTTACTTGCAACAATATTTTCTCCAAAAATTCGTTTAGATAATATATTAAGAGAAACAACTTTAGATGATGAAGGAAATGAAGTAACATTTTCAATTTTACAAAAATATAAATTTACAATTAAAACAATAAATGTTAAAAAATCAAAATATAAATATGAATTTACTTTAAGAACAATTTATTATCCAATTAATTATTGTTCAATTGATGTTAATATTCAAATTTTTTGGGATTCTGTTGAAGAAATTACTATTTTTCATGGAAATATTATTGTTGGACATTGTGAAAAAGAAAAAGAAATTATTAAAATTTTAAAAGAAAATAATATTTTACCTTGTAAACAAATTGATAAATTTTTAAAAAAAACTATTAAAAATTTAGAAGAAAATGAATCTATTACTATTAATGTTAATATTAGAATTGCATGGGAATTTATATTAAAAATGGAAAATTTAAAATTTTTTTTTCCTTTAGGTAAAATTACTATTAAAGAAGATAATAATCAAATTATTAGAATTCTTGATGAAACTTCAAATAATGAAATTAAATTAATTAGGAAAGAAGATATTGAAAGTGATTTAAGTAAAATGGTTTATCAATTAGAATTATTTGATTCTGTTATTCCAATGCCAAAACAATTAATTGAAATTTGTTTAATTAAAATTCGAGAAGAATTAACTTTAATGGAATTTAAACATATTATTTTAGAATATATTCCTTATGATGCTTTAATCAGTAATTCTAGAGATAAACAAAAGATTTTAAAAAAAATTAAAAAATTATTGGAAAATGATAACAAGTGATTTTTTTTATTTATTATCTAAATAATTTATATAAAATTGTTTTATATATTATTTTTAAATATTAAATATAATTCATATATATTTTCAATCTTTAATAATAATTTATTTATTTATTACATATTTATCTATATATTAATTTTAAATTAAAAATAAATTTTCAAAAAAAAAAAATTATTTATATTAATAATTTAAAATAAATTAAAAAACGAAGAAAATTAAAAAACAAAAAATAAATAAAAAAAAATGAAAAACCTTTTCTTAATATTAACATTTGCACTTTTAGCAATAATATATTCAAAAAGTCTTAAAACACAATCAAAATGTATTCAATATGGAGGAGATTGTGATTTTACATCTTATTGTTGTGGAAGTAATCAATGTAAAGATTATAGATGTTCATTAAAGGGAACAAAAGATAATCAACTTGGATGGGATAAATCAAAAAAAGAAGGAAATAAATGTGATTGGTTCCATCATTGTAAAAAAGGAAGAAAATGCATGAGTCATAGATGTTATGATAGTTAAATAAGTAATATGAAAAAATAAATTTGAATATTTTTTTTTTTTAAATTTTTTTTTCTTGTATTTTAATTTTTCATTAATTTTATAATAGTTTTTTATAAAGAAATTGAAGAAATTATATAAATCTTTTTTATTCTTAATTACATTTTTTTTTCAATATTATTTAAATAAAGAGATATATTATTTAAATATAAAAAAATCAAATTCCCCAATTTTATTTTATTTAAAAATTAATACATCTACAAAAAGTTTGAGTTTTTTCATCTTTAACATTATAATCATCATAAGTATAACAATTTCTTTTCATACCATCAATTTCAACATCTAATTCTTGTCCTTTATTATTTTTATCATTTTCATTAATATCATCAAAATTAAGTAACATAGTCATAAAAATATCATAAGGAGTAACAAATTTTTGTTCATTTAAAATTAAACCACTTTTATTATAATAATTATCATTATCATTATAAATTAAAAATAAAACTCCAATTGGTTTTTCAATTATTCCATCATCAGCAATAAAAGTTTGTTCAAAATTATGAATACTTCTACCATGATCACTAACAAAAATAATTAAATTTCTCTCATTAAAATAATCATCAATAATATTTTGTATAAAATCACTTAAAGAATTATCAATATATTTAATTTTTTCTTGTGTATCTTCATGTGCATCTTCAAAGAAAATTCTCATAAATTTTGGTTGATCTTTATATTGATAAATAAATTGTTTAGCATATTCAAAAATATATTCAAAATAATCTTTTCCATATAAACAATTTCTAATAATAGAATAAGGTCCAAATTTATTATTATTATCACTATAAGGATCATTAAGATCAATAAAATTAGGATCACAAAATAAACTAATTAATTCATAATCAAAATAAAAACCTTTTAAAGTATTAACATTCCAATCAAATAAAGCAAATAAAGTTTGAGTACAATCACCTCCTGCTTGTAATGAAATATATCCTCTTTTATTATAATAATCTACAATATTATATCCTGTTTCCATAAATTTTTTACCATACATCATTGGTGTTACATTTATATCAGTCCAACCTGCGAAATTTTGATATTTAAAAAATTGGAATGATGTTGCTTTTTTTAATTTGTTTTTATTATCCCAATAATAATTTTCAAATATTTTTCTTGTTTTTGGTAATTTTCTATAAAATAATTCTCTTCCTAAGGAATCTAAATATATTATGAAAATGTTTTCATATTTTATTTTATTTTTTATTTTTTCATATTTTAATCTTTTTTCTTTTATTAATGTTTCATTTCTTTCTATATTTATTTTTACTGTTCCTTTACCTTCTTTGTCAAATGATAAACTTATTTCTGGGTTTTTTTTATTATTTTCAGTTTTATCTAAATCATATATATTTGATAATACTAATCTTCCAAAATTTGTTATAATTCTTTCATTATTTGATTGCATTATATTTGTTTTCGGATAACCAAAATTATATGTTGAGGAGAAATCATAATTGTTATAAATTTTTAAAGTATTTATTAATTTTTCACGTGAGTTTATATTTAAATTTGAACAATTTATATTTTCTTTTTTTGAATAATCAAATACATTATCAGATATAAAACGATAACATTTATTTGGATATTGCATATAACATGAATTATTATTTTTTAATGATTCTTCTTTATTTTCTAATCTTTTTCCTCCTAATCCATATCCCCATTTTAAACATTCTTTTTGTGGATCAATTAAAATTTCATTTACATTATCATCTTCTAATTTTATAATAATTATTGGTTCTATTTTATTTAAAAAATTATTATTATATATATGAATTAAAATAAATAGAAAAAATAATATTATTAGAAGTGATATAAAAATAAATAATATGAATAAATTTTTATTTCTTATTTTTTTAATAATCCATATTAAAGATAAATAAATTGTAGAAAAATATAAAGTAACAAAAAAAAATCCAATATTATTATAAATACCATGATCTTCATATGTATTTCCATTATTAAAAAAGAAAATAATAAAATAATATATACTTATGACAATAATAGAATATCGAGGAATTAATTTTTTAATAATAAAAACAGGAATAAAAGAAAATAAAAATCCAGAAATAATAACATTAAATCCAATTTCTTTTATATGAGTTTTAAATTTTGATTTTTTATCATAAAATGATTTATAACTTTTAAATAGTAAGAATGATGATATTAATATTAATAAAAATGAAATAATTAAAAAAAACAATTGATAATTAAAAATAAGTTTACTAAATTTTTTCTTTAAATTAAAAATTTCATCAATATTTTCAAATTTAGAATCCTCATTTTTTCTATCAAAATTTTCATTTTTAATTTCTACTTTTTTTTCTTTTATATCTTTCATTTCAAATTTATTATCCATAATTAATAAAAAAAAAAATAAAATTAGATTGTAAATTACTAAATTTAACAATAAAAAAAAAATATATTTTAATTTTTTAAGAATTTAATTTAGTACTTCTAATTAAATCTCTTCTCATTCCAGTAACTTCACCTCCATAAACATCTGGAGCTCCAACAAATTCTTTAATATGATTTTTTCTTTCTTTTTCTTTTTTATAATATTTTTCTCTATTTACAAGTTTTGCATTTCCTGCATATGATTTTCTTTTTCTTACTATTCCTCTTGCTAATAAAACTTCTCTATTTGCTTTTCTTATCATTAAATCATTTTTTCTTTTTATTTCTTTTTGTAATTCTTCTAATCTTTTTTTTTCATTTATTTTTTCTTTTTCTTTTTCTTTTTTTAAAATATTATTTTCTGATTTATTTTCTATTTTTTCTTTTTTTTCATTTAAATTTTCTTCATCTTTTCTATTTCTTTTCTTATTTAAAAGAGGTGAAGTATTTTTAATTTTTGAATCTTTTATTAAATTTTTTTTTTTTGATGATGTATCAATTTCAAATTCATCATCAAATTCTTCTTCTTCTTTTTCTTCATTTTCATCTTCTTCAAATTCATTATTTTCTTCTTCTTCTTCTTCTTCTTCTTCATTTTCAATTTCTTCTTCATTTTTAATTATATTTTCATTATTTTGAATATTTTTATTTTCATTGATATCATTATCACTATTATTAATATTATCAATTATTTCTTTTAATTTATTTTCAATTTCCTCTTCATTTTTATCATTATTCTTTAATATATAATTAACTAAAGCAATTGTTTTAATTGAAGGATGATGATTTGTCATTTTTTTATTAAGTGAATTAATAATTCCAAATAAATAACATGCTGCTAAAGATAAATGTATATTTTTATTTAATTTTAAATATTCAATTGTTTTATCAATTCCATTTATTTTTGATAATTTATTTATTTTATCTTTAAAATTATCATTAACTTCATTTATTATATTTTCTGTTGTTTTTAAATCTTCAAATAATTTATCTGTATTAATAATAATATTTTTTTTTTCTTCTTCTTTTTTTTTTCCTTTTATTTTTATTTTATTTTCTTCTTCATCATCATTATCAATTTCATTTAATATTTTTGATTTTTTAATTTTTTCCAATTTCATTTTTTGAATTCTAATTGCTTCTTTTTCTTCTTCAATATAATCTGAATCATCATCATCTCTATGATTCATAGAATAATATTGTTGTTTTTTATTTCCCCATTCATTTTCTCTTTCCTCATCAGACATTTAAACTTCTGAATGATAAAAATAAAATAACAATAATAATCATTTAAAACAAAAAAAAAAAAATAATAAAAAAAAATAAATAAAAAAAAATTTAAAATTCAAAAAAAAATCCAATTAAAAAAAAATAAAAAAAAAAAATAAAAAATGTCTTCACCCCAAGAACAAAACCTAACATCAATCTTAGCAATATCAATTCCATCATTCAGTGAAAAATATGTAGATGGAAAATCAGTAACATTTTACCAAATCCAACTAATATCAAACATATCAAAAAATTCATGGACATTAGAAAAAAGATATACAGATTTCAAAAATTTACATACATCCCTAAAAGCATTAATTCCAAATATTCCATCAATTCCAGCATCAACATTTTTTAGAGTATCATCATTAGATGCATTAACAAAAAGAAGAATTGAATTAGAAAAATTTATGAAAGAATGTGTTGAAAGAAGAGAAATTTTAATGAATCAAATAACAAAAGATTTTTTAGAAATAGAAAAAAATGCTCCTGAATTAATTGGTAATGAAGTTACTAAACAATTTGAATATACAAGATGTCCTTTAGGTGTACGTGGTTTTATCTTACTTCCACATAGGGAAATTTATCTTTTATGTTGTAGTGATATGAATATAATGTCAAGAGCTGATTCCTATATTTCTAATATTACTTTACCTTGGGATAAAGGTGGTGATACTAAAGTTCCTTTAGGTGCTGCTTTTGTTTATCAATGTAAACCTGATCCTAAGAAGAAAGGTGATTATATTATTCATAAAATATGGGTTAAATCTTATCCTATTCAAACTGGTGTTATTTCATGGGATGATACTGAGGAAATTTATTCTGTTGGTAATGATGATGGAACTATTTATTTATATAAACATAAGGAAGGAAGTAAATATACTGATTTTGATACTATTGGACAATTAAATTATCATAAAAATCGTATTATGGGTTTAGCATATGATTCAAAGACTAAATGTTTATATTCATGTTCAACAGATAGAACATTTTATGTATGTGATTTAAATGCAGGTCATAATTCCTATATTTTAGTAGCAGCATCAGATGCAGGATATACAAATTTAGAATATGACCCAAAAAATAATAGAATATTCCTAACTGATGAAATAGGAATTCTATCATGTTTCATAACAACATCACATCCACCAATGCAAGTATTAAATTTATACACATCATCAAATAGTTCAATCCGTGCATTCCATGTAGATTACATTAACAAATATATTTTTACTGGAAGTGTAAATGGTATTATTTGTATAATGAATTTAGGTGATGTTGGTAAAGAAAAATTTATATCTGAAATATCATCATTTCGTATAACAAATATGAAAATTAGAGTATGTAAATATAATAAAAATGGTCATGTATTAATGACTGGAGATGAAGTTGGTAGAGTTACTATTTGGTCTCTTAAAACTGGACAACCTATTTATATGTGGGAAGCACATCCTAAAAATGCTATTACTACTATGCATTTTGAACAAAATGAAAATTTACTTTGGACTGGTGGGAAAGATAAATGTATTAGAGTATGGAAACTTCCTGATAAATTTGAAAGTGCTGAAGTTAGTAATTTCCAAAGTGAAGGAATTCAACAAATTACTCAAGGATTAGCTATTATGAAAATTGAAAAAGCTACTAGGAAAGAAGGGGAAGATTTTGATTCCAGTGATGATGATTTGAATGGATGGGATTTTAGAGATTATTAAAAAATTTTTTTTTTATTTTTTTTTTTTGGGATATTTTAGGATTTTTTGGGGTTTTTAAATTAGAGAATTTTTATTAATATTTAAAGTTAAAATCAAAAATTGATTTTAATTTATTATTTATTATACTTTTATATTAAATTAAATAAAAATTTATAAAATTTAATTATGGGTTGTAGTTGTATACCTTCTAGTTTTCATGAAAATGAGAAAGAAAAAGAAATAAATGGAGATGAACCAAAAACAATGTTAAATATGGATCCAATTGAAGATGATAATTTACTGACAGCTCACACAAATCAAAATAAAGAACATATAAAAGAAGAATCCCAATCATTCCAAATTGAGTTCCCAAATAATTATATAGAAATCTCAAATGAAGATTTTGAATCATCATTACCATTTAGATTCCAAAAATATATTAAAGAAAATAATACAGAAATAAAAAATTTATATAAAGGAGATTTAAAAAAATTAAAATTTAATCCAAAACCAATAAAATTAAGTAACCAAAATATATATTACGGATATTGGAATAATAAAAGTCAAATGGAAGGTCCAGGTTTATTATATTTAAAAGATCAAAAAGTATTATGTGATGGATTATGGAAAAATGGTATTTTATACTATGGAAAAATATTCCTTTCAAATCGAACTTATACAGGAGAAATAAAAGATAATGAATATAACGGAAAGGGAAAAATGGAATATTTAAATGGTGAAATTTATGAAGGAAATTGGTTAAAAAAGAAAAAAAATGGATATGGAATATTAATATATAATGATAAATGTAAATATATAGGAAATTTTAAAAATGATAAATTTGAAGGAGAAGGAGAATTTTTTTGGAATAATGGAAATTATTATAAAGGTAATTTTAAAAATGGATTATTTGAAGGAGAAGGTTTATTAAAATCACCAAATGGTAGTTTTTATAAAGGAAATTTTGAAAAAGGTTTATATCATGGAAATGGAATGTTTATATGGGGAAATAATAATAAAAATTCAAAAGGAAATTCATTTACTTTTCCTGAAAAATATAGAGGAGAATTTGCATTTGGGAAAAAAGAAGGAAAAGGAATTTATCAATTTGAAAATGGTGATTTATTCAATGGAAATTTTTTTGATAATTTACCTCAAGGAAAAGGAGAATATAAAACTCAAGATAAGAGTTTTAAAGGAATTTGGAAATGTGGAGAATTACTTGAAAAACCTGATAGTGATGATATTGATATTCCTGATTTGGATTTTAAAATGAGAGATTTTGATATTGATTTAAAATTAGAACATTTAAATAATGAAATTAATATATCTTCAAATATTTTTGGATTAGGTGGGACTATGAAACCTAAAGATAATTTAGTTTCTGCTTTAATTTAGTTTTTTTTTTTTTTTTAGTTTATTGGCTTATTTTTTATTTTTTTTTATATTAATTTTTTTTATATTTATAACAAATTTTTTTTAGAGATAATTATTAAATCCAAATATTGTTATTGCAACATAAATCTCTTTTTTATTATATTCAAAATCAAAATTTTTTGTAAATATTCCATCTGTTTTTATATTACCAAATAATGCAGGAGAACAATGATGAATAAAATCTTTTTCTTTTGGATTTATAATAACAATTGTAAAAAAATTAAATGAAAATGTTTTATTAATTAGTTCAAAATATGTTTTATCTTCTTTATCATCTTCTTCATTATTTTGTTTTTCCCCTTTTTTACATAAATTAATTAATTCTTCATTTATATAATTTTTAATAACATTGGGTATATTATTTTCTTCTTTAAAATTATTATTTTGAAATTCTTGTTTCTTTAACTCATTTTCAATAAAATTTAATTTTTCATTTAATTCTGGTATAAGATAACTAAAAAAATTAATTGTATTTTCAATCTTTTTATTTTTTTCATCTTTTATTGTATTTTCTTGTTTTATATTATTATCATTTTTTTCATTTTCCATTTTTTAATTTAATAAAAAAAAAAGTTAATTAAATTATTTTAATAATAAATTATATTAAATTTTAAATTATGAAATTGTGCTTCTACTAAGAATATTTCCATTAATTCTATTTCCAATAACTGTATTTGATCTAGGAGTATAATCATCACTTTTTCCTTTTATTATTAAAACATTATTTCCATTTGAATTAATTGCATATAAATTTTTCATATCTTCACTTAAACAAATAGTTTGAATAGTTTCTTTTTCACTAAAACAATAATCATTCAAACTAATTTGAACTTGCATAAAAAAAGAAGGGATATTTCTTATATTAATTTCATTTTCATTTTCATTAATATAAACAAAATATTCATTTGAAGATAAATCCTTCATTATTAAAGGACATTTAATATTAGATGAAGTATTTTGTTTTTTTAAAAAATGTCCATTAATTGAATAAGAATATAATTCAGTATCATCAATTAAAGAATTTACAATTATAATACAATTAATTGGACTACTACTTAAAAATACATTTGTACAATTATTAATATCAATTTTTATACTTCTTGTTAATTTACATTCTGGTAAAGTATAAATATTTATAATTCCATTAATTGATGCAGAAGTAAATAAATTTAAATTATCATTTGAATTTATTTGAACAATTTCATTTGAATGTGATTTAATTATATTAATTAATTTAAATTCTTTATAAAAACTAATTGAATAAATTGCTATATTTCCTATTAAATTACCAATTAAACAATATTCTTCATTTTGATTTATTTCTATTGAAGTTATTGGAATTTCATCATTAAATGGTGATAATGAATAATTTTGTAATTTAGGTTCATATGTTATTATCATTATTTTTCCATCATAAAATCCTCCTATTATTATTGATTTCCCTTTATTAAAAATTGAAATATGATTATTTCTGTTATTTTCATATGAATAAAAATCATTTATTTTATTAAATATTTTTATTTCTGATGTTTTATAAAATTTATTATCATTGAAAAATGATTTATCAATAAAAGAATAATTTATTTTTTTAATCAAATATTGGAAATTATTTGTTAAAATAGAAATATTATTTTGTTCAAAAACTTTAGTTTTAATAATAAAAGAATCACCAAGATTTAATTCTTGTTTATTTTTACTTTTATAAATTGTACAATTAGAATCTTCATCAGTAATTTCTTTTCCTTTTAAAACAGCATCTTTTTTAAATCTCTGTGGAAATTCTTTAATATAAATTTGTTCTGGTGTTAAACCAAATTCTGCTAATCTTAAAATAAAACTTTTATCTAAATAATTATTTAAATTAATTTTATCTTCATATGAAGCTTCAGTAAAAATATTATATGAATTTTCAGCTTCTTTTCCTCTATTTTTATAACCAAAAATTAAATCAATCCAATTTTTAATATTTAATGAAATTTTTTCACTTTCTAAAATACTTCTCATTAAAATAACAAATTCAAAAGGATCATTTTCACATGGTGTAAAAATATCATTAACTAAATCTCCATTTTCTAATTTTCCCATATTTAAATTATTAAAATTGATAAAAATTTCAGGTAAATAATAAAATTCTGGTATTAATTCTCTTAAATCAGTATTTAAAGAAGTAGAAGAATCAAAAGTTTTTTGAACAGAATAAACTAATCTATCAGGTTCATCAAATTTATCATTTTTCCCATTTAATTCAATTAAAATATGTGAAAAAGGAAATAATCTCATTAAATAATTACAAACATAATTAGGACAAGAATAATGACTTCCATAAACATAAGGTTTCATAATTTCTTCATTTTCATTTGCTTCTTCTTGTTCACTTTTCATTGTATTATAATGTTCAATAAAATTTTCTTTTCTAATAATACTTAAATCAGATATTTCTAACATTCCCATTGGTAAAGATAAATCTCTATATAAATAATCTCTACCTTCATTATTATCTTTTTGTAATGGATCTGTAAAATTTGATAGTATCCAAGGGAAAATTGGATATTGTGATATATCATTTAGTGAACGATTACTTAATATATTTAACCACATTAATAAATCAAAATTTGATATTTCCCAATTTAACCATTCTTTTATTTTTTGAGATAGTTTTAATTTTTTTTTTACATTTTCTGGTTTTATTATTTCATTATTTATATATCCTATTATATTATCAAAGGAATCTTTTTCTTTCATATCATTTATTATTTTACAATTATCTGATATTGATTCTAATAATTCGTTTAAGAAATTTTCTCTATCTATTTCTTTTTTGAAATTAAAATAGTAACTTTTATTATTTGATGTGAAAATTTCTAAAGCTGAATTTTTATAAAAATATCTTCTTCTAAAAATATATTTTATTTTTGAAAAGGGAAAATTTATATGTGATAAATCTTTATCTTTTTTATGATATGGGAAATATGAACCATAACAAGCTTTTCTGACTGGATCATAATCAATATTATTTTTAATTGAAAATAAATAATCACTTTCTTTATTTTCAAATTTTTGATTTGAAAAAACTTTAAATTGAAAATCATTTTTACTTTCAATTGATATAACTCCTTTAATATGATGTGATGTTTTTACTATACAACATAAATAATAATTTTTATTTTTTTCTTTTTTATTATTTGATATATTCTTATTTGAAGGACGATAGTCATCATTATCTTTTCCTAAATCTAAAGTTTTTGCTATTAAAAGATAATATTTTGCAAGATCAACATTTGAATTTTTATATATATGTCTTAAGTAATTATCACAAGGAGAAATTTCTTTTTCTTTTAATTCTGTATTATTATTATTATTATTATTATTATTATTATTATTATTATTATTATTATTATTATTATTATTATTATTATTATTATTATTATTATTATTATTATTTTCATGTATTTTTAATATTTCATCAATATCTAAATTTATTTTATTTTTTTTATTTTTAATTGCATCATCAGTAAACATTAAATTAATATCATAATGAGTAAAATTTGGTATATAATAATCTAAATCTAATATTGGCATTAATATTGGTTTCATAAAATTTTTAGTATAATGATTTATTATTTTTAATTTTAAATGATTTATATTTTTATAAAATAATTCTTTATCACTCCATAATCCATTCCAAGAAAACATTTTTTTTTTTAATTTTTGATATTTTGTCTTTTTTTCTTTTTGACTTTCATATGAACTATTTGAATATTTTTCTAATTCTGACACATAATCAGGAATAATATTACAAATAACTTTTTCAATATCAATAATATTTTTATTAAACAATTTATTTTTTAATTCAATTCTAGTAACACTTGTATTATATAAATAAGATAAATAAAAATAATTTGTTTGTAAAGAATTGTTTAATTCATTATTACAAATAAAACTATTTTGTAAATCTGGTTTTTCTAAAAAAAAAGTTATTGTACTAAAATGTGAAGGAGATAATTGTCTAATTTTATCATAATCTAAAATAGGTTTATTTTCTTTATCAACAATAAAATTATTAAATAATCTAAAAACAGCACATAAAGATAAATTATTTCTAGTTGTTTTTTTTAAAAATTGTTTTAATAAATTTGGTTTTTCCATATATTGATATTGATGTCTTACAATAATTAAACATAAAGCCATTAAATGAGTTAAACATTTTTTAGTTTCTTCTTTTTTTACTTTTGTAATTTTACTTATTTTTTCTATGAAACAAATTCCAATTGTAATTGCTTGAATACATTTATCCATTATATCATTATATATATCTTCTTGTTTTTTAATATATGCATTTGATGATGCTATTATTATAAATTTTATAAATCTTTTATATTCTTTCACATATTTTAAATATTCATCTTCCGGACCTTCTGTTAATAATATTATTATTGTCATCAATTGAATTGGTATTATTGATAATAATGGAATCATTTTTAAATGATTTTCATCAACTTTTATATTGTAACATAAAAAATTTAAATCTTGAATATAAAAATTTTTTTTTTCTTTATTTAATATTATTGTACTTAAAATTTTTTCATATTTTGTATAATAATCTTCATTTGAATATTGTAATAATGATGGATTTACTTTATACATATTTTCTTTTGAAAAAATATAATTAAATATTTTATATGATGATTGAAAAAAAATAAAATCTTTCCATAAATTTTCAATATTTTTTGATATAAGTTTTCCATTTAATGACATTCCAGAACAAAAAAGTGTAGGTAAAAAAATTTCATTATTTTCATACAAATATAAATCTTTATTTTTTTCAATATCATCTTTTTCATTTTTATAAATATATGAAAATTGAAATATTAAAGTAGTTATATATAAATAATTTTTTAAAAAAAAATTATTATCTATGTTAATTTCAATTGATTTATTTTGATATTGAAAAATTTTTGCATCATCAATACTATTTAATCTTTTATAAATATCATAAAGAATCAATCTAATGAATTTAAACACTTCTTCATCTTTATATGAATTCTTTTTATTTGAACCCCAAATTAAAATAGTTTCTAATTTAATTACTAGATTTTCATCATTTGTAGCTTTAATTAATGAATTTATAAATATTTTAATATATAGATTTTCTGTTTCTTTAAAAATTAATTTTGATAATTCATTTTCATTTTCAAAATTTTCAAACATTTTATCAAATAACCAACAACAAATTATATCATTTTTTAATAATATTTTATTATTATTATCACATAATATTAATAATGATAATTTTTTAATTAATGAATAAGTAAAATCAATATTATTTATTTCATCACAAAAATATAAAATTAATTGAAAAATATCAACATAATAAATTAACTTATTTCGTAAATCAATTTGTTCAATAGATTCATCTTTAAAAATATTTTCATAGTCATTAATAGACCAAAAAAAAAGAGTATTATATAAACAATCTTTATATGTTTTAAATTCATCTTCATTTAAAACAAAAACTTTATCATTAAAAGAATTACATAAATTAATATTAATATTATTACTATTATTTAATTTAGCTGCGCAATGCGCAGCTAAGTCATTAATTTCATTTTCACTTTTATCTAAATATTTATTAGTAACATAAAATATTTCTCCAGGTAATAAATTTCCTTTTAACATTTCAACAAATGAATTATTTGGTTTTTTTCTAGTTATATTAAAGTAATTTATATAAATATAAAATAATAATTTTATAATATCTAATCTAATATCAAATAAACCTTTTTTAAAAACTCCTATTAATATTTGTAAATAATTACATGATTCTAAATTATTAATTATTAAAGATAATTTTTTTCTATCTTCTTCAAAATTTTTTTTTAAATCTTCTATAGATATTATTATTTGATAATTTGAATTTTGATTTTTTACATAATTTTGTTTTTGTATTTCAGAAACTTTTTTCTGATATTCATTAAAAATATCTTTTTCAAAAGCTTTAATAAAAACTTTCAAAATAAATTTACTTAAACAAGGAGAAATATCTAAAGTTAATAATTTAAATAAATCAACAATACTTTCTACATCTTGATTAGAGAAAATAAAATCAAAAATTTTATTTATTTTTAATAATTTTTGTGGCATTGGTGGATTCATTATAAATTTTTCTCCAGCATAATCTTCTTTAAATTGAGAATAATGAGTTTTACAACACATTTTATCATATCTTCTCTCATCATAATATCTTAAAATATTACACATTTTTTTCATATTAAAAATTTTTCCTATTTCACTTGAATCTGAAAATAAACATAATATTATATTATCCCATAAAGTAAATTGAGACTCTTGACTAAATTTTGATATTATTTTCTCATTTAGAAATATATTTTCAAAATAACTTCTTGTTAATTCATCATGATTTTCTATTAATAATAATTTTCCTATATTTGATATTTCTTCTACTATTTCTTTTGTAAAAAAATTATTTGGATATTTTTCAAAAAATAAACTTAGTATTTGAAAACATTTATTTTCATATGCCATTTTTATATTTTTTTTTCTTCCTTCTAATATTTTTTTTAATAGAGAAAAGTATAATTTTAAATTTTCTTCATTTAATAAATTTGGTATTGTTAAAAACATTTCTGCAATTGGAAATAAATTTTCAATTTCAAATAATAAATTTATTTTCTTTTGATAACAATGATATTGATGATTAATAACAATACCATTATAATATCCAATATAATTTGAAAGACAATCTTCTATTTCATTAATAGAATTTTTTGTTATTGGTCTAATTGTTTTTTTACAATTAAAAGGAGTAAAAATAAATTGTAAGTCATCAATTAAATATTTGGGTTTTTTTTTTGGATCATTTGTTTTTATTCCTTTAATTGATGTTAATTTATTTATAACTTCTATAAAATTATCAATTTTTTTTTTTTTCCAAATTCCTTCATAATTATTTTTAAAAATAGATAAAAAAGAATTATCAAAAATTCCAGAAATTCCATTTTCAACATGAGAAAAATAAATAATAGAAGTAGTTTCTCCTATAAATTTATCAAAAAAAACTAAATTTGTAATTTCAGATGAACTATTAAAAAACATTTTATTAAAAGAATTAGTATTAATTGAATTTTCCCCATTTACAATTATAGAAATACAATTTTTTTTTTTATTATCAAATCCTAAATTAATTATCATATTATTCCAATCTTCATAATTTATTAATCTATAAGGATTATAATTTATTCCATCAACAGTAAGAAAAGCAGGATATTTTAAATTAATAGATAATTCTTCTTTTGAATCAAATGTAATTGTAAGTAATTTTGATGTGTAATCTTCTTTGAAATCTTCATTTTTTAATCCAACTTTAAAATTTAAAATTATAGTTATTCCATAATTAATTATTAATTTTTTTTTATTATTTTTTGGTTTTATTGTTAAATTTCCTTCTCCAGTAAAATAAAAATAATTTCTTGGATTTATTGAAATTTCTTCTGATGTAAAAAATAATTCATTTAATATTTGTAATATATATTGTATTATTTTTGGATTTGGTTTATCAATTTTTCTAAAAATTAGTGATAATTTATTAAATAAATATTCAAATAATTCTTTATTTAAATCAATATGAAAACTTAATTCATGTATTAATTTAAATATTGAATTTTGTAATTCTTCATTTGATGAGGGATTAAATATTATTTCAAATAAAATAAAATATATTGATTTTCCATTTATTTCAGAAAAAAATTCAATAAATTCTCGATTTTCTATTAATTTTTTTGTTAATTTATTTATTCTTGAAATTAAAATATCATGTGGTATTTTTGATGGATTTTCAAATATTTGATTTATTAATTCTGGATGAATAATTTTACATAAAATTGTATTCTTCTCGAATATTTGGTCAAAAATATCTTCTTCTACATTTGACATTATTTTTTATTTTTAATATAAATTATTTTTTATTTTATTTATTTATTTATTTTAAAAAAATAATTATTGAAATAGATATAACTTTTTATCTAAAAATAATTTATACTATAAATTATTTTTATTTCACTTTTTTTTTATTATTCTTTCAATAACATTGTTATATTATAACTTCAATTTTCAATATAAAAGTGTATAATTTATTATTTTTTTTTTAGTTTTGATAAATTTGGTACTTTTTTATCTTCACATTCATGTTTTTCTTTAACTGGAAAAATAATATTTGGATCATTTGGAGGACCTATTGGTTCATTTTGATATTTATTTATTGTAATAAATCTATATTCATTTAAATTTTCAATTTTTTCTTGTTTTATATTTTCATTTGATAAGTCTTCTTCTTCTTCTTCATTATCTTTTTTTATTTTTTTAGGAAGATTTATTTTTTTTTCTTCTAATTTTTCTTTTTTTAATAATATATCTTTTGAATTTTCAAATTCTTTTTTTTCCATTTTTCTAATTTTTTCTACCTTTATATTATTTTATTATTAATATTTTTTTTTGGAAAAAAATAAAAAAAAAATAATTATGAATTATTATTAAAAAAGAAAAAAATTTATAATTGAAATAATATTAATATAATATTTTATTATTTTCTTTATTAATATTTGAATATTGTATTTATTTATTTTTAATAAGATATAAAGTTAAAATCCTTAATATGATTTAATAAAATGAAGTTGATATTTTTATTTGTATTTTTATTGAAAAAAATATTTTCATATTTAAAAATAAAATATATTAAAAACAATCCAATAGAAGCATCATCAAAATATTTAATATACAATGATCTCATTTTTAATTTAGATATAGGAACACCAAGACAAAAAATAAAATCAATAATTAAAATGAATTTAAGAGGATTATTCATTCCAAATATAATAATAAATGGTCAATATAATGAAAATATATCAAATAGTTTTTTTGAAGAATATAATAATGCAAATATAGATTTTGAAGGAAAAAAATATGAATTTAAAGGAGGAAAAGAAAAAATAATTTTTGATAATAATAAATATGAATATAATAATTTTAGTTTTTATTTAATAAATAATAAAATCCAAAATCCAAATTTAGAATTTGGATTAATTGGATTAATGTTTCCTTCATATGAAGATAATTTTAATTTTCTTTATCAAATTAATCAAAAAAAAATTATTTCATATAATTATAAAAAAGAAAATGAAGGAGAATTTTATATTGGTTCATACCCACATGAAATAAATAAAAATTTAGATTTTAATTCATTAAAATTTAATAAAGGACAATTTTCTTTAAAAGATTGGATGATGGAATTTACATATATTTCATATGGAAATAAAACTGATTTTGAAAAAAGAGTTATTTTTCCTAATAATTTAAGAGGAATTATTTCTAGTAATAGGTATCAAGAATATGTTAATCAAACTTTTTTTAATAAATTATTTAATTTAAAAAAATGTTATTCTGAAAAAATTAATAATACTCAAGATTTATATAGTGAAATTATTATTTATTATTGTGATAAAGATATTGATATTAAAAAATTTGAAAGTATTAATTTTTATTCAAAAGATAATAATTTTACTTTTACTTTAGATTATAATGATTTATTTCAAATTTATAATGATAAATATGTATTTTTAGCTTTTTTTTATTCATCTTATGGTGTTTGGAAATTAGGGGAAGTATTTCAAAAAAAATATAATATGTTTTTAGATATGGATACAAAATTATTTGGTTTTTATACAAAAAGTAATAATATTAAAAATTATACATTTTATTTTATTTTTATCATATTTATTCTTGTTGGAGTCATATTATTTTTAAGTAATTTATTATATCATTCAATTATTAAAAAAAAAAGAAAATTAAGAGCAAATGAATTAGAAGATAATTATGAATATCTTGTAAAAGTAGAACAAATTTAATATTTATTAATAATTAGTAATTAATAATTTATAATAAAATTTTTAATTTGAAAAAGGAATATTATTATAAAAATATACTATTTTTTAAATAAAAAACCAATAATTAATATAAAAACACCCAAAATAATAAATAACGATTTATGAATTAAAGGTACATTAAATGAAATAGTAGAATATTCATAAGGAATATATTTATTTAAAATAGGTTCAATAATATCACCTCTTTCCTTTAATAAATTATATTCAATTTTAATATTTTTCCCTAAAATCATACAAGCCTTATTTTTACTATTATATTTTTCCCATTTAAATTTCTCAATTGAAGGATTACCAAATTTAGCAAAATTAACCCACATTTCTTGAACAATTTTAGATAAATCATAATTTATATTTTCATTTCCTATATAATGAGTTTCTGTTAAATTATTAAATACATATGCTAATTCAATTGCATGACATGCACCAAAATTTGGTATTGAAGATGGATAAGTCCAATAATATAAATAAACATTTCCTCCATTTAAAGAATGTAATTCTGCGATTTTATTAGCTGGACATCTAAAAAATAAATCATTTAAAAAATTATTATATGGATTATTTTTTTCAACATTTTCATATTTTTTAAATATATTTTTATTATTTTTATCAAGTCTAAATTTAATAATATTTTCAACAAAAATTTTAACTAAAAAATTAAATAAAAAAAAATATCCACATTCAATAATCCAATAATTAATTTCATTTTCATTACTACCAATTAAAATATCAATATCTTTATAACATTCACTAATTTTTTCATAGCAATTAATAGGAATAACAAAATCATCTCTCATAGGAGGTAAACAATAATAATTTAACTTATTATTAATATTAATAATATCATTTTCATTAAGTTTCATTAAATCATCAACACACAAATCATTTTTTTTCATAACTTTCATTAATCTCTCAATTAAACTTTTTCCTTCATTTTTACTAATAGTAAAAGCAAAACTTCCACTTTGGGAAATAATTCTATTAAATAATCCTTTACTTTCTTTAATAAAAGGTAAAATCATAATTGAAGAAGCTCCAGCACTTTCACCAAATAAAGTAATATTATTATCATCTCCACCGAAAAAATTACAATTTTCTTTAATCCATTTTAAAGCTTGAATTTGATCTAAAATACCTAAATTTGAACTTTCTTTATAATTTTCTCCTCCTTTTATTTGAGTTAAATCTAAAAAACCTAAAATTGAAACTCGATAAGTTATGCTTATTAAAATAATATCATTATGATTTTTTACAAAATTAAAACAATCATATAAAGGATCAACAGTTCCTCCATAACCAAAGGCACCACCATGTATAAAAATTAATATTGGTTTTTTTATTTTATTATCATTATATTTCCATATATTTAAATATAAACAATCTTCACTTTTTTCATAATATGATGACATTTCACCTGGTTCGTTTATTTGAATTGGACTTTTTTCAAAATAATATGCTTCTCTTATTATATTTGATTCTTCACATTTTTCTGGCTTGTGGAAACGTAAATTTTTTATTGGAGGTTTTGCATATGGAATTCCTTTATAGGATATTATATTTTCTATATTTTTACCTAAGAATATACCGTTTTTACATTTTATTGGATAGGAATTTTCAGGAATTGAATTTAAAATTTTGTTTATTCCAAATTTCGATTTCATTATTTTTTCATTTTCTGAATTTTTTGTTAATAAACTTAAAAATTCCATCATTTTTTTATTTTTTTTTTTATTATTAATAAGAATAATTTATTAGAAGGTTTTAGTTATAACATAAATATTTTTTTAATAACTCTATGATAAATTAATTACGTTTAAATTAATATATAAAATAAATATATATATGCATCATTTATAAGAAATAATAAGCATTATTTCTAATTTAAATTTAAAATTTTATTTAAACGATATTTAAAATCTTTTTTAATTGAATCTTTACTTTGTTGTAAATCATATAAAGAATATTTTGAAAGATCCCATCTTCCATTATGTTTAGAAATATTATTTTCCATAACTTCATCTAATAAATCATCAAAATCATTCATTCCTTGATTTTCTTTAAAATTATAAGTTTGATAACTAACATGAATTAATTCAATTTTATAAACACTAAACCAATTAATAATTTTTTTTTTCATTTTTTTTGTAGGAGAAAATTCTTTAGGAAGAAATAAAGAATATAAAGCATAATTTCTTATATGAAAATCAATATTAGGATCTAAAATATTATTTAAATAAATTAAAAAATTATCAATTGTTAAATAAGGTTCCATAATTTTTTTATTCATCATCCAATCTCTTAAAGTATAAGTATCTTGAAATCCTTGTAAAATATAAAGATGAGTAATATTTTTTTTTAAAATAATAAAATGATGATTTGGTGAAATTTCTATTTGAAGAACATAATTTTGATTTATTTTATTTTTAATATTTAATAAATTTTCTGTAATATTATTTGTTAAATTTAAATAAGTTTGATTATTATAATTATGAATTCCAGTTATTGATAAAAGAATAAATTTTGCTGTCATTGCACATGATGTTTGATTGAAAATTTCCAATCTGTGATATAGTCTTTTTAAAGCTAAGGATGATAAAGTTTCAGAAATTTCATTTTCGTCTAATTTTGTCCCTATTTCTAGAGGAATTATTTTTTTCATAAGTTTTGATTCTGTAAAATATATTAAAATGATAAATATGAGATAGAAAGATTTCATTAATTAATTGTTTAAAAACATACAAATTTTTATAATAATGATTTTTTTTTTAATTTTTTGAATAATTATTTATTGATAAAAGTTAAAATAATGTTTGAAAAAAAATCATAAATTGTTTTTGTTTTATTTATATATTCAATTAATATTTTTAAACGTTATTTCTGTTTTTTATAAAAAAATGATAATTTTCAAATGAAATAATTAGTAATGATTAAACTAGGTAAAATAAATATTTTAATGAATTAAAATAAATAATGTATTTTCTAAATTAATATTTCATAACTTAAATCTATTATTTAATTATTTTTTTAATTATTTATTAAAATATAAATAAGATTATCAATATATATTATAATTAAAATATTTTATATAATTTTAATTTAAAAAAATAATTTATCCATTTTAAAATTATATCTCTTTTTAAAAATAGTAATTTAATTTTTGTAAATGAATTTGTGGTTTATTCTTTCAATTATTATATAAATTTCTAGTTATTCTAATTGGATGTTTTTTAGTTATTACATTTATGTGCATATTATTATTCATAAATTTATTTTCTAAATTAAAACTATTTATACTTTGACAAAATATATTATTTCTTTTTTTTAAAGGAATTTGTTTTAAATTAATTATTTTAGATGACATCATTCCTTTCTCAATTTTTATTTTATTTAAATTTGAAGATAATTTTTCAGAACTATAATTTTTATTATGGTTTATATTTAAATTATTATTATTATTTATAATATTATTAATTTCATTTTTAATATCATTATTATTATTATTAGAATTATTTTGATTTATATCTTTATTTAAATGAGGTGCAGAATAAATTTTAACTCTATTTTTATATTTCAAATCATTTAAATTCTCTAAATAAATATTTTTTCTTTCATTAGTATTATTATTTTTATTTTCCCATATATTTTTTTTTTCAAAATTAATATTAGTACTAGGTCTTTTTAAAGGAATTAATGGAATAACTACTTTATTATTATTTTGTATTAAAACATTTGAATTTCCATTTTTTGAATTAAATAAATGTATTTTATCTTTACTTAAATCATCAGTATTATTTAAATTAACATATTTTTTATTTGAATCAAAAGTAAATTCACTTGTTGATGGAGATTCAATATTTCTTTCAATTAAATTTAAGTCTTTATTTTTATATATTTGATTATTTATTTTATTTGAATTTTGAAATATGACTTTATTTAAATCATTTCTTTCATTATTTAAATTAAAATGTTTTTTCAAATTAATTTGAAATTTTTTATTAATTTTTTTTTTATTTTCATCTGATTGTTCTAATAAAATATTTTCTCCATTATTTTTATTATTTTTAGGCTCTAAAAAAATTATAATTAAATTTACCTATTCCATCAATTAAATCTATTAATTCTTTATCTTCATCATATTCTTTTTGTAAATCTAAATAAATGACATTTGAATCTTTAAATGATTTTGTTAAACTTTTTTGATTTATATTAGGAATAAAAAAATCGGAGGGAAAAATTTTTGATTTAAATAAAGTACTATCATTAATTTTTATTTATATTACTTTTTTGTTTTGATATTAATTGGATTTAAAATTATTTTTCCTAAATTATTATTTATTGGAAGAGATGAGTCTTTTAATGGAGAATTCATTTATTAATTTTTATTTATAAAAAATAACTTAATTATTTCAATTTAAAAAAATTAATGAATATATTTATTTATATTATACTTTTCCCTATTTAAATTGGTAATTAAATAATTAAATTTTTTGGAAAAACTTGAAATTTTTATTTGAAAAAATATTTAAAACAAATTTTTTTTTAAAAATTATTTAAAAAAAATATTTAAAAATGCAATTACAACAAATT
>JAJJLH010002403.1:0-23059 GCA_023806865.1 Isotricha sp. YL-2021a | reverse complement strand
ATTCTTAATTATCTTATTTTTATATATCATTAATTAATTAATTTTTAATTTTAATATATAAATACCTAAAAAATTTTTTAATTTTTTTATTTTATTACTTTTTTGTTCAATTATCATTCCATTTCTATTTTCTTTATATTTTTCTATTTTCTTTTGTATTTTTATTATATAAATAATTTTTAAACAAATCATTATATTTCATTGATAATGAATTTTATTTTTTCAACAAACTTTTTTAATTTTATTTATATTTTTTATAATTTAAAAAAGAAATTTATCAAAAATTCCATTTGTTATGTTTGCTGTTTTCCAAATTATTATTATCAATTTGAAAGTAAATATTCTTCTTATTAAATCTTTTTTGAATTTCTTCAATAAAAGTATCATAATCCTTTTGACATTTCATAATTAAAAAATTTATAAATCAAATTAAAAAATGGGATGTGAAGCTTGTAATAATTTGCTTGATGAAGAAAAGTCATCCACCGAAATAAAATTATCCTTTCGAAATTCAAAAATTAATGATAAATTTATAAATGATAAAGAAATAATATATTCTAAAAATACCGAATCAAACAATAATAAAAACTTAAATGATAAAACTGAATCAAATAAAGAAGAAATAAAAAAAAATATTATTGAAATAAATAAAAATGATAATACAAAAAATATTCCTCATGACCCACAAGACAATAAAATTGATATACAAAATATAATTGAATTTGAAAATGTAAATGATGATAAAAGTGAAATTGTTTGTCCAATAAATAAAGATGAATATGAAACAATAATGACAATATCAAGTAAAATATTTACAGATTCAGATTTTACTAATAATTCAATTAATTTAGATAAAGATGAAATAATAAGTTTAGGAATAAATATAGGTTCATTTAGAACAGTTTATTCAGTATTTAAAAAAATAAATGGAAAATATATTTCTCATGTTTTTTTAATGAATAATTCTTCTAGAATTATTCCTTCTATTTTATGTTTTACAAAAACTCATAGATTATTTGGTGAAAATAGTAAAGCATCCCTAAAACAAAATTTAGATTCTTCTTTTTTTAATTTATCTAGAATTATTGGTTTTAATAATGATATTAAATTTTATGAAAAGGAAATTGGATTTGAATATAATTCAACAAATGATTTCAAAAATCATAAATTTTATTCTAAAAATTTAAATGGAAAAAAAGAAATAGAAAGTGAAGAAATAATAGCAAATTATCTTGGATTAATAAATAATTATTTTTTTAAATTAGAAAAAAAGGAATATACATCAACATATTTTAGTTTACCAGATTATTATACTTCATATCAAAAAGAAACATTAAAATTAATATGTAAATCATTACATATGAAAGATATTCATATAGTAAATGAATCATCTTCAATAACAATGTATTATGGATATACAAAATATAGAGATAATTTTGTAATAAATAAAAATAAAGTTGATTCAACAATAATAAAAAATATTTTATTTATTGATTCAGGTCATTCAAAAACAAATTTTATTTTATCATCATTTAAATATGATACTTTTAAAGTAAAATATGTTTTATGTCTCCCAAATTTAGGAGGAAGAAATTTTGATGAAAAAATATTCGAATATTGTATAAATGAGTTTATCATAATTAAAAATATTGACAAAACTAAATTTGAATTAACTCCAAAAATGAAATATAAATTAAATGAAGCAATTCAAAAATCAAGAATTCAATTAACAACTAATAAAGAATCAACAATAACAGTTGATATATTTTATAATAATGAAGATTTAAACATTAATTTAACAAGAAGTAATTTTGAACAATTAATAAAAGAAAATATTAATGAAATAAAAATTAATTTATTGAAAGTAATTCAATATTCAAAAGAAAATAATATTAAAATTGATTATGCTGAAATTGTAGGTGAGTTAATGAGAACTCCAATATTACAACAAATTGTTGAAGAAAATAAAATTCAAATATCAAAAAGTTTATTAATTGATGAATGTACAAGTGTCGGTGCAGCTTTAATTGGTAATTTTATTAAGGGAAAATTACCTATTGCTAATTATAATAAATTTTATCATTATAATTATTATAAAATTGAATATCAAATTTTTACTTTTAATAATTTTCAAACCAAGAAAAATGTTTTATTTAATATTGGAATTATTAAAAATAATGAAATGTTAATTGAACTTAAAAAAGAATATTCAAAAAAAGATAAACCAATTAGAATTAAATTTTTTTATAGTAATGATGTAAATAATAATAATATTCAATATTTTGTTAAAGATTTAAATTTAATTGAGTATGAAATTGATTTATTTAATGTTTTTGAAGAAAATAAAAGTATTTTACAAAATAATTGTCCTTATTTTAAAATTAAACTTGATGAATCACAAAAATTAACTGATGAAGAAATTGTTTTTGATAATAATATATTAAAAGGAGAAATTAAAATTATTAAAAATGGGATTTATAAACTTAATAAAGAAAAGAATGAAATTATTAAAAAAATATATGAAGTAATGAAAAGTAATAAAAATTATGATTTAAATTATCATAATTATGTTAAAAAAAAAAATCAGCTCTCAAAATTAATTTATGATTTGAAAGATAAAATAGAAAAAAATGATGAAATAAGGGATGAATTAAATAATATAATTAGTCTAGATAAAAAAATTAATCGAATTAAAGATATTGAAAAAGATGATTCAATGTCAAACCTAGAAAAAGAATTAAAAAAAATTTCACTTAATATTATTGAAAAATTATTAAAAGGAAATAATAATAATCTTTCTGAAAAATTAAATAAAATGAAAAATGAATTAAGTAAAGCTCCAAATAATTTTGAAATCAATGAACTCATTGAAATATTATAGATATTAAACAATGATTTTTGTTATATAAATATTTTTTATAAAAATAATATAATTGCTAATAAAAACTAAAGAAAAAAATAATACACTGATTTATAATCAACAAAACTTTATAAATCAATAAACTTAATAAAATTAAAAGAAATAAAAAAACTCAAAATTTAAACTACAAAAAAAAATACAAAATTAGATTACATTCTAAAAGCAAATCAAAAAAACCAAATTTCCATTTTTCTATAATTACACTTATTATAAACTTCATTATTTTTCTATTTAACCAAATCTTTCACTCAATATCAAAAATCCTATTAACATTCCCACTTTCCCAAAATTTAATATTATTCCTATTTGCAATAATAAATTTATATTCAAATAAAGTATCTTTTTTTCCTAAAATAAAACTTCATTGGTTATGTAGGTTTTTTATATTTTTTATTTTTGAGAAATCATTTTTTATTTATTTTATGGATTTTTTATTTATTTCTTTTGTTTTGGAGGTTTTTTATATTTTTTGGAATATAGGGATAATTGAGATTTTAATTTTCTTTTTTTTTGTCAAATTATATATGGTTTTTTTTTGGGATTAAGATGTAAAAATGAATTTTTGTTAACAAACAATGACAAATTATTTTGTTTTTTTCTGATAAAATTTGATTAATTATTTTATGAATAATCATATATTAAATATATATAAATAGTTTATAATTTTTTAATAATAATTTTACTGTTAAATACATAATTTATTTCAAAAATAATAATATATAAAAAACTAATCAAATAACTTAACTTCTGCATTTACAAGTCTCATTAATTTTAAATCTTCAAATAATATATCATTTTTATTTCTAATATTATTAAAAGCTTTATACAATTTATTAATTTCCTCTTTTCCAACTTTTTTATAAGTAATTTGTCTTTCATCAAATTCATTATAAATGTCATTTGAATTTAAATTTGTTCTCAAAGGTGGTTTTGCTAAATAATCAAATAAAATAATTTGATCTTTATTAAATAAAGAATAAGTAAGTAAATCAACAGTTTGCATATTTTTAATATAAGTATATACATCAAAATAATAATGAATTTTATCTTCTGCTGATTTTATAAATTCATATTCTAATTTATTTTTTTTGAGACATTTACATAATTTTTTATATAATGATTTAATAATTCCAATTTCTCCTAATTTAATATCTTTCATTTTATTATCTTCTTTTTTTATTTCTTGAAAAGATGAATTTTCTGATAAAGTTTTATTTATATTTTTACTTTGTGAAACACTATAATTTTTATCAATTGAATAATTTTTATTTTCATTTCTATCCTCAGTAATTGAACTTATACTTTCAATAGAAAAACTTTCTTTTTTAATTTTTTGTTCTTTATTTAATAATTCAATATTATCTCTTTCTTTTAAACTAACTTCAATATTTTTTGAAAGTAATTTTGAATTATTATAATTTAATTTTAAATCATCATTATTTAAAAAATTATTTTGATTTGAAAATGAACTATTTTCAAGATGAAAAATATTTAAATTTCCACTTCTTTTAATATTTTTATTATCTAAAAGTGACATAACACTTTTCCTAGGTGATTTAATTTTTCCACTAGTTCCTTTTTCAATAGTTAATTCAGGTTTTTTTATAATTTCCATAACATTAGATTTAATTTTATTTTTTTTATACAAAGAAACAAAATAATCAATATCAAAATGTTTACTTCCTTTATATTTTAACATAGTATGAATTAATTTATTATCAATAGCTTGTCTCTCAATAATATTAACAACAAATAAAGTAAGAATTAAAATTTCTTCTAAAATTCCACTTAAATCAGCAATAAAAGAAGGTAATTTTTCATATGTTCTTGATAATTGAATTACTTTTGGACTTGCTTTAATTAATAATTTCCCAATTAAATTATCACCTTTTTTATCAGTAATTTTATGAAATGAATCAAAATGAGAATCTAAAGTTGCGCCATAAGTTTTTTTTGGATTATTAAAAATTATATTTTCATCATTTGAAAATTCAATTTGAGAAATTAAAGCTTCTGTTGTTTTTTGAAATTCAAAATCCATAGCTTTAAATAAATAATTTAAATAAATTGGAAGTGTATTACTTCTACTTTCATAATCAATTGCATTATCTAAAAAAAAAAATGCCATTTCTAATGGATTATCAATAATAAAATTTTTAGTTTCTTCCTTATTTTCAATAGCATAATTAGTTAATTCAATATTTAATTCAATAAATTGATAAAAATAATCCATAAAAGTACCAGAAAGAGTATAATTAATATTATTTAAATCTGGACATAACATATCACCTAAACCAACAATATCAAAAGATTCATTAACTAAATTAAAAAAGTCATTTTTTTCACATAATCTAAATGGGATATTTGTATATATTAATTGTTCATCATCTGTCCATGAACAAAGTGAAAGATTGTATTTAAAATATTTTAAATTTACTGCACTTTCACCATTACTTTGATATTGGAGACCAAAACCAAAATTAAATTCTAATTGTGTTAAATTTACTTTTGGATTTGATTGGATTATTTTATTTGAATATATTAAATCAACATTTTTTCTTGATATGAAATAGTAAGATACATATATTGTATATGCTAAAGCGAATGATGTAAAAATTATTGTTGAGAATCCTCCTATTAGAGATTTATATTCTATCTCGTCATTAATTCGAAATGATATGAATGTTCCGAAACAATCACATTCTTTTATTATTTTTTTTATGGTTTTACAACAATTTTTACCCATTTTTTCTCTCTTTTGGTTAAAGATTTAATAATTTTTTTTATAGCTTTTATTTATTTTGATATTAAAAAATAATATTTTCATATATGAATAATTTCAAATAATTTAAATAAATATAATTTATATTTTTGATATTTTATTATTATTCCTTATTGAAATGAAAGAGAATGGAAAAAAATATTATTTCGAAAGACAACTCTAAAATGATTATTATATTTGAAATTAAATAATTATTATTAAAAAATAATAATTAATAATAATTTGAATTTATATAAAAAATATTTCATAAATTTAATTTATATAATCATTTTTTTTATAAAATAAATATGAATAAATTCAATTTGAATGATTAATTTATTCATTAAATTAATAACTACAATATGATGAAAAAAATTATTTATCATAATATTATTTGATTGAATAAATATTTTATAATAGGAAATTAATTTTACATATTTTAATAAAGAAAAAAAATAATTATTTTTTTATTAATTAAAACTTATAAAATTATAAAACAATTTAATAATTTTTGAAAATCTAATATATGAAATAATAAAATCTATTAATAAAATTCCTTATATAAAAATAAAGATAAAAAATATTTATATTGTCAAAAATCAAAAAATATATACACATTAATAAAATAATCAAATTAAACAAAATTATTTTATCAATTGTTCATTTATATTATTATTGTTATTAACAATCTTACTTCTTGGTGGATTCATTCCATTATATATTATAAATCCAACAATCATAGAAGCACCAATTACATCACTAAAGAAAATTTTTTCATTAAAAATAAAAGACCCAAAAAAAAATACAATAACAAGATTTAAATAACTAACAGGCATTAATTTAGAAACTTCAATATATTTAAAAGAAAGTGAAGTTAAATAATTAGCCATATAAAAAAGAATTCCATTACTAAAACAATAAAAACAATATTTTAAATTTGATAATCCAAAATTTAAATTAAAAATACAAGCAATAAAACTTAAAATAAGAGGAAAAATTCCAAAATAAAAAGTTTGAACTTCAGGAGAAATTTTTTCAATACACATTTTTTTTTGAGCAACAGTCCCAAAAGCAATAACAGTAACATTAATAATTAAACAAATAATCCCAATAAAAATATTATTATCTTTATCACTATTTTTAATATTATTATCATTTTCATTTACATTTAGATTTGGTTTTCTTTCATTTAAAATAATAATACAAGAACCAAAAAAACAAATAATCATTCCATATAAATATCTTAAATAAAATTTATCACCTAAAATTAATATAGAAATTATTATTGTTAATAATGGACAAATTCCTCCTATAATTTGACAAGTTGATAATCTTAAAAGTGATAATGCAATCATCCAAACTGAAATTGCAATATAAATTCCTATATTTCTTATATAAAACCAATTTTTAAATTTAACATCTTGTATTGATATTATTTTTATATTTCTTTTTTTACATATGTAATAACCTATTGATACCATACAAACATTTCTCCAAAAAACAAAACTATTTATATTATATATTGATGGATATAATATATGATATGATTTTAATTGAATTCCTTGTAATGCCCATATAAATTGGGTTATTATACATAATATATATGCATATCTTTCATTTTTTCTTTTTATTTGACGCATTTCATCATTTAATTGATCACTTTTTAAACTTAAAATATCAGATTTTTCTTCTATTTTATTATCAGAGTTTTGAGGCATTTTAAAAATAGAAAAAATATAAAAAATTAATGTTTATATATATAATATAAAAAGATTTATTTTAAAATAATATAAATAAATATTTTTTTATTATTATATTATTATAATTTATTCTTTTATTTCATATATAAAATAATATTTTTATAAATTGTAAAACCCTTAAAAAACCAAAAAAAAATATATGAAAAAAAAAACATAAAAAACACTTTTTCAAAACTTCCAAATTTTAATAGTTTTATCCCCTGAATAAGTAGCAATAGTTCCATCTTTTAATTCAGTTAACCCAAAAATTTCATTATCATGAGCATATTTAACAGTTCTAATATAATCATAATTATCAATTCTAAAAATTCTAATATCTCCATTTAATCCTCCAGTAAGAAAAACTTGTTTATTTTCAACAACACAAATCCCACAACATTTACTTTGATTATTAATATCTTTAATAATTTTTTTTTCAGATATTGAAATAACTTTCATAATATAATCAAAACCACCTCCGACAATAATAACATCATTTTTTAATCTTGAAAGTGCATTACTTTCACAACATTCTGCTTCTTTAATATAATTTATACATTCATAATTATTATTATTAAAAAATTTTGTTCCATCCCATTCAGAACTTAAAGTTAAAATATTTTTATCTTCTAATAATAAAATTGATGTTATTATTCCTGAATGTGTTAAAATAGAAACATTTTGATAATTATTATTATTATTTTTATTTTCTTCCCAAATTTTTATTGTCTTATCTGCTGAACATGAAATTAAATTATTATTTGAACAATATATTACTTTATATATATCATCATTATGTGCATTTTTTATTATTTTTTCTATTTCAAATTTATTATTTTTTTTAATCCAAGTTGTTATACTTTTATCTTTTGAAGATGTTACAAAATTATTTTCATCTTTTATACTTACATAAAATATATTTTTGTTATTTGGAATTGATTGAATTAAATTAAATTTTGTATCCCATATTTTTATTTGTTTATCATCAGAAACTGAAACTGAATTTCCAGATGGGAAATTACTTATTACTTTAATTGTATTGTCATGTGCTTCTATTGATTTAATTAAAGATAAATTTGAGTTTTTTAATTGGATTTTTTTTTTTGATTCTATATAATGAAATTCTTCTAGTAATATATTTATTCTTTCTTTTATTTGAGTTATTGTTTCTTCATATGAGAATAATTCTTTTTGTTGTTTTTTTATTTCTTCTTTTTGATTTTCAATATCTTCTTTTATTATATTGTCTTTTTTTTCAAAGGATTTTATTTTCTTTTTTAATTTTTTATTTTCTTCTTTTAAACTTTCCATTTGATTTATTATTAAATCTATTACTTCTTCTGATAATTTTGATTTGGGTTTTAATATTAATTCAATATTTGAATATTCACCTAAATTTGATAAGAATGTAAGTTTTAAATTTTTAAAATTTTCTTCTATTTTTATTTTTTTTTGGTCTATTAAAGTACTAAATAATGTAATAATATCATTTATTGATATTCTTGATGATAATAATTTATATGAATGTAATTCTTCTAAATTAAAATTTTCATTATATATTTCATATGTATTTATCTTATTCACATTTATTATGATAGAATCATTATCTGATTTAAAAATTAATTTATATTGATTAAAAATTTTTTCTATTTTATTTGTTTTTAAATTACTTTTTGACATTCTTTTAAATTATAAAAAATTTATAATTTGAAAATATTAAAAAATTTCACAAATAAAAATAATAAAGTTAAAAAAAATCCATTTATAAAAAAATGATATCATCTTTTACTCCTGTAATTTTAGAAAAAACAATAATATATAATAATGAAGAATGGAAATTAAATTTTATCCCAGAAGAAAATTCAATAACAATTCATTTAGAAAAATTTAATAATAATATTTATGAATCAAATTTTAAATTAGAATACATGAAAAAATTTAAATTTTTTTCATTAACAAACTCAATAAAATCAATAATAGAATTAATTGATATTTTCATAAAACAAAATCAATTTTCAATAAAAGAAATAGAAAAAGAAAATAAATGTATATTATCATTAATTCAATATTCAGAAAAATTTAATGAATTAGAATTAATTATTAATAAACAAATAAAAAATAATAAAAATGAAAAAATAAATAAAAATAAAAATTTTGAATTCAATTCATTAAATCTAATAAAATTAAATACAATAAATGCACATAATACAGGAGTAAGTTGTTTAAGAATTTTCCCATCTGGAAAATTAATATCAACTTCATGGGATTGTTCAATTAAAATATGGAATCAAAATTTTAAATTATTACAAAAAATAAAAAATGCACATTATGATGGAATTTTTTATGTTGATATTAAAGACGAAAATAATTTTGTTACTTGCTCAACTGATTGTAATATTAAAACTTGGATTAAAAAAGATAATAAATTTATATTAAATGAAATTATATTAAATTCACATATTTCAAGAATTAATAAAGTAATTTATTCTTTAAATGGTTTAATTATTTCTTGTTCTGCTGATAAAAAAATTAAAATTTGGGAAAAGATAAAAAATAATTATCAATGTATAACAATTTTATCTCATAATGATTCAGTTGAATCTATTTTATTATTAGAAAATATTAACTTATTAGTTTCTTCTGGATTAGATGGAACAAAAATATGGAATTTTAATAATTTTAATTGTATTAAATATTTTCCTGATGTTAAATGTCTTAAAAATAATACTTTAGATATAATTGATAATGAAAAAATTATAGTTGGAGGAACTTATGATCATTTAATGAAAGTAATTTCACTTTCTGAAAAAAGAATTATCCAAGTTATTGATAATCAATTTGATTGTTTTGGAATATTAGTTTTAAATGATAAAGATATTATTTTAACTATTGGAAGAAGTGATGATCTTAGAATTTATAGAAAAGATAATTTTGAATGTATAAAAATGATTTTAAGTATTCATGATAATGATGTTAATGATATTATTAAATTAAATGATAATGTTATTGCATCATGTTCTTGTGATAAAACTATTAAAATATGGAGTTTTAATTAAAAAAATTACTTGTATAAAAAAGAATATTAAAAAAAATAAGGTAATATCAAATTTTTATTATAGTTTTTTTATTATCAAATATCTTATAATTTATTTAACTTTAAAAATATAATAATAAAAAAAAATAATAAACATTATTCATTATTAAAAAAAAAATATAAAAATATTAAAAAAAAATAAAACAAATAAAAAAAAAATGAGTATAAACCTAACATTAACAAGTGCAGATAACCAAAAAATTCAAATAGACTCAAAAAGTGCAGAAAGATCCCATTTACTAAAAGGTTTAATAGCAGATTACAATCAAAAAGAAGATATTCCTTTACCAGACATAAAATATGACATATTAAAAAAAGTAGTAGAATATCTTGCCCATTACAAAGATAAAGAGCCATCACAAATTCCAAAGCCACTTCCAACATCAGATTTAAAAGATGTGACTGATGAATGGGATGTTAATTTTATTAATGGAATTGATTTAGATTCTGTTTTTGATTTAATTAATGCTGCTAATTATATGGATATTTCTTCTCTTTTAGATTTATCTTGTGCAAAAATTGCTAGTTTAATGAAAGGAAAAAGTGCTGCTGAGATTAGAGCTATGTTTAATATTGAATGTGATTTGACTGAAGATGAGTTGAAGGAATATGAAGAATATCAAATTTAAATTTTTTTTGGCTTTTTTTTACTTTTTTTTAATTTTTAAAAATTTTTTTTTTTTTGAGATTTTTTAAAAATATTTTTTTATTTTATTTTTTTTTTTTGAGTTATACTTGAAATATTGAAAATAAATACATTTTTTTAAATTTTAAATTATTTTTTATTAATATTTTATATTCAAAAATGCCTTTAATAAAACAATTAAATATCAAAAAAAAAAATAAATAAATAAAAAACAAATAAATAAATCTAAGCTGCAACTTCTTCTTTTTTTTCTTCTTCTTGATTATTATTATCTTCTAAAGCTTCATTTTCTAATTTATTAATAATAGGATTTTCATCATCATCATCATTAATATTAATATTAATATTATTTTCTGTTTTAACATTTCCTTCAGTAAAAGATAAAGGACTTCTACTTTTAATCTCATTTTCTTTTTTTTGAATATGAAATTTATCTAATTGATCTGAATATTTATTTCTTTCTTTATAAAGTTTCTTCCTATATAAATTATCACTAATTTCTCTATCATGAATAGCTTTAATATATTTTCTATCTTCATTTAAATAATTCTTATTTAAATTAGAAATTAATTCATAATTTGTTTTATAACCATTAATTAAATTTCTTTGTCTATTTACTTCTTCTAAATTTTTCTTATATCTTAATTTTAAATCAATCCATTTAATTCTATCTTTTTTTTGTTGATCAAATAAATCTTGATTTTGTCTATTATTAACTTTATTTTCCATTCCATCTTCCATAGTTCTAAAAATTCTTTCTTCAACAACACTTCTTCCTTGTTTTAAAAATTGTCTTTGTAAAGATAATTCATGTATTTTTTTCAGAAAATTTTCATCATCTTTTCTTAATTTTTCTCTTTTAAGATCTAATTTATTTTTAACTTCAAAAACATTTTGTTCATGAATTTGTCTTTTTAATTCTTCTTGTGATTTAATTTCATCTAATTTTAATTGTTTTTTAATTTCTCTTTCATTTCTCATTTTATCTCTATAAGTCATAATAAAATTTGCTCTTTCAATCATTTCATCAGTTCTTTCATTCATTTTTAATTTATTTTCTTCTCTTTTTGATTTTATTTCATCTTCATGCATTTTTTTTTGAATATCTAATCTTTCTTTTAATTCAATTATTGACATTTCTTCTAATAAACCATATCCTGGAGTTTCACTTGGATCAAATCCTGAAATTCTTTTAACTGGTAATTTTTCTAATTCTCTTATTTGTCTTATTAAATCATCTCTTCTATCTCTTAATATTTTTTCTTCTTGTTTTGATATTAAATTTAATATATTAAATTCATTTCTATAATTTTTATAATTTTCTTTATTTTCTTTTTCTCTTTTTTCCTTATTTTTATAAATATTTTCATGTTCATTTTCAATTTGTAATACTAATTCTCTTTTTTTTGCTATTTCTTTTTTTTTCTTTTCATCTCTTCTTTTTAAATTTAATTCTTCTTGTTTTTTATGTTCTAAAACATGAACTCTATTTTTTAACATTCTAGTAACTCTATAACTTACAGCAGCTTCTCTTACCATTCCTAATTCTAATTTTCTTTTTTCAACTTTTTGCATATTTAAAATATTATCTCTTTCTCTATTTTCACTTAAATATCTTTCATATTCACTACTATCAGTTTTTTCTATTAATTTTCTTTTTAATTCATTTTCTTCATTTTTTTTATTTCTATTTATATTAAATTCTTCTCTAAATAATCCTGCTTCATTATATTTTACATCACCTTTACATTTTGAATAATCAATATCTGGATTAACATATTTATTATTAAATTGTAATGTACTTTCAAATTTTTTTTCTACTTCTTCTCTTATTTGATTTATATTTGTTGGTCTTTTTTCACTTGCAAATTCAAATGGTTTTATATTATATTTTTCTTTTATTTCTTTTCTTATTTTTTCTAATCTTTCAATTCTATTTTCTTCTATATTTGCTAAATTAGTTTTATTATAATTTAATTTTGGAAGTTTTTCAAATGTTGTTTGAATTTCTTTTGGTTCTTTTAATTTTCTTGGTTTATTTTCACTTAAATTAAATGGTTTTATTATTAAAGGTTGTTTTTTATTTTGATTTTGTTGTGCTAAACGCATTGTTCTTTTTTTATCACGTAATATTTGAGATAATGTTTTTCCTCCTTTTCTTTCTGTTTCTTCTATTTCTTCTTTATATTCATTTTCTTCATCATTTTCTAAATTATCTTCTTCTTCATTTTCTTCTTCTTCTTCTTCTTTTTTTTCTTCTTTTTTTTCTCCTTCTTTTTTTTCTTCTTTTTTATTCTCTTTTTCTTTATTTAATTCATTTAAACTATTTCTAGTTTTTTCATATAAAAAATCTAATAAATCTTCAACGTCATTTGCAGTTTTTAAAAGACTATGTAATAATTTATCATTAACATAAGTAGGATCATAAATTTTATCCCAAATTTTCTTTAAAGTTGTTTTTATAGTATCTTCATCAAGTAAAAAATCAAATAATTCATTCATTTTTAAATAATCTTGTGACTAAAAAAATAAATTTGAAAAAATTAAAAATATAATTTACTAAAACTAATGATTTAAAATCATCTAAACTTAATTCATCCATTCTAAAAACTGTCATGTAAATAAAAATACTATATAATATTTCATCTTCAATATTTGTAGATGATGGCTTTATTTTAAATATTGCTTTTGTTGTTGCTTTTAAAAAATCCCTTTTTTCAAGAAATCCATAAAATATTTGTCTTATAAACATTCTTTCATTTTGATCTTTTGTTAACTATTTAAATTTAATTTTAATTTTTTTACTTTTCTCATAAATTTTGATATAAAAGAATCTGGACCTTCTATCACTGGATTAAATTTTTTTATTGCTTTTATACAACATTCTATTAAATCATCTAAATGCATTTTTTTTATTTTAATATATTTATTATTTTATAACTACTTAAAATTTAAAAATTATTTATTTTTTCTTTATATTATAATAATATATCAAGATAAAATTATATAAATAATCTTTTTATTAAAAAGTCATTAAAGTATCAAATGATTTAAATTTATTAAAATACTTTTTTTTAAATTCCTTTAAATTTTGAATGAAAATTTTTTCAAATAATAATTTATGATTTATTTATTTTAAATATTAAATATATAAAAAAATATAAAAATATTTTATTATTAATAGTTATAAATTACTATAGTTTTATATCTTTTAAATCCAAAAAATTATCAAAATATATATGATTTTTCTTTTTTTTAATTAAATCTAATGAAATATTCATTATATTTTTAATTAATTATTTGTCTCCGAAAATTAAGAACATTTTAATATGTATTTTAATAAAATTTTGAAAATTAAATAACTAATATGGAAAATGAAGAAAAATTCCTTTTATATAATAAATATATTCATTTTCCCAAAATTTCAAATTCAAGAAGTCAACAAAAATTAGTTAATTCATCAAGTACAGATTTTGTGGATAGAAATTATAATTATTATTTAATAAAGAAAATAAATAGAAAAAGAAGTTTAGATAATTTAATGAAACAAGATGATTTAAACTTAATGCTTTTCAAACTTAAAAATTATTATAATGATATAATAACTATTAACAAAGATGAAGAATTAAGTCTTAAAAAATTAAAAATAGAAAATGATAAAAATGAAAATAAATATAAAAATTTATTAGATTCAAAAAATCTTATTATTCCAAATGAAAAAATTTCTTTCAATGAACTTGAAAATTTAAAATATACTTCAGAAGAAATTGAAAATAAAATATTTGGATTATTAAATCAAAAACAAGAATTAGATTTTAAATTAAAAAATGAAATAGAATATTCAAAAACAATAGAATATATGTTTGAAGATGAAAAAGAAAAAATTCAAAAAATTCATGAAGAAACTTTAGAAGTAGAAAATAAATTAGATATTTTAAGAAAACATAAAAAAATATTAGATAAAAATTTAATTAAACAACAAGAAAAGAGGAAAAATTCAAATAATTTATTACAAAAAATTGAAAAAGATATTCATTTAATTTTGAACTTTATTAATTCACAAGATAAAAAATCTAAAGAAGTAGATGATATAATTACAAAAAGAGAATTAGAGAATAATGAAATGAAAAATAATATGAAACATCAAAAAGAAAAAAATATTATTGAATTTAATACTCATAAAGAAAATACAATTAATTTAATTAATAAAGCAAATGAGCAACAAATTGAAAAAATTGAGAAAGAAAAAAATTATATTAAAACTATTTTATGTTTAAACTTAATTCAAAAATTTTTTATTTATAAAAAAGAATTTAATTATAATGAATTAATTGAAATTAAAGATTATAAAAATTTAATTGGTGATATTTTTATTATAAAAGATGAAAATGATAATATTATATTTAATTCTAAAATATATGAATTTCCTTTTAAAAAAGAGAAAATAATAAGAATTTCAAATGAAAAATCATTTAATGAAACAATAAATGAATTCCATCATTTTAAAAAAAATAATTCAAATGATAAAAAAATATTATCTAAAAGTTTATCTAATTTGAATATTAAGAATAAGAAAAATAGAATTAAATCTGCAGATATATCAAATTTATATTATACAAAAATGGATTTATC
This sequence comes from Isotricha sp. YL-2021a, assembly GCA_023806865.1. Classification (NCBI taxonomy): domain Eukaryota; phylum Ciliophora; class Litostomatea; order Vestibuliferida; family Isotrichidae; genus Isotricha; species Isotricha sp. YL-2021a. Next base: position 7,267 of record JAJJLH010002403.1, on the reverse strand, counting down.
TAAATTAATAGAAAAATTTAATGAAATTAAATTTACTAAAGATGAAATTTTTGAATATAATTCAAAAATGATGAATAAAATTAAATTTTATCAAGATGAATTAATGAATTATAATAATAAAATTATATTATATGAAAATAAAAAAGACAAATTCAAAAAAAAAGTGAATGAAATAATATCAAAGGATTATAAAAATTTTTATGATTTAATAATTAATAATTCAAAATTTGAAAATTTTATCAAAAAAAATATTGATTCAATAAAGCATTCAGAAGAAAAGGAAAATGAATTTAGAAAAAGTAAAATAAATTTCTTTTTTACTTCACAAACATCAAATAAAAAACCAATTGAAATGACATCTATTGAATTATATAAAAATTGTCACAAATTAATAAGAGAAAATAAAAATTTTTTTAAGGAAATTTTAATTAATTTCAAAAATTTAATTGATTTATATTCTGAAATTGCAGAAATATCAAATGAAAAATATAATAAAATTTTAGAATATTCCTTTAAAATTGATAATTTTATAGAACCAAAATTTTTAGACTATATACATGAATTATATAATTATGTTTTAAATAATGAAAATATAAAAGAAAAATTTGATATGGATTATATTTATAAAACTTTAATAAATCCTTTTTATAAAGATAAAAATGAGAAAGATATAAATATTGATTTTTATAATCAATTTCAATCAAAGAAAATAAATAAAGAATATGAAATATTATATAACTTTTCATTTTTAAATGAAACAATTGAAAATATTAAAATAATATCAGATTTAATAAAAGACATTAAAAAATTAAAATTAACACCAAAAAGATTAAGTGAAGTATCAATTGCTAATATAATATCACCAAGAAGTTCATCAGGTAATATTTTACAAAAAAGTCCATTGAAAAAAAATAGTTTATTTAATAATTTTTTAAATTCTTCAAAAAAAACAAAATATTCTCATTATATGAAAAAATTTAATTTTAAAAATTTAAGTCAAGATATTAAAGATTTAAATTCAAAAAGAAGTTTAGAAGAAGAACAATCTGATAATGATACTGAAACAACTCAACCTGAAATAAGAATAAAACCAAAAAATATTAATAACTCAATTGATGCTAAAATTATTAAAAATTTATATGATCCTTTTTTAAATAAAACTTTTTATGCAAGAGATCTTAATTCGAATTTAAAAAAAATTAAATTAATGTCAAGTTATAATTCTAAAAATGTATTTTCTTTAAAAAAAAGAGAAAAAGAAATTAATGAATTATCAAATCAAATTGTTATATATAATAATCCTTTATTAAATGTCAATAATTTATCAAACCCAACTTATAATTCTATTATTGGATTTTTATTTTCAAATAATAAGAAAAATAAAAAAATAATAAAAAAGAAAATTTATAAAAACAAAAAAATAGTAAATAAATAAAGTTATATACACATTATGTATATATTTTTTTTATAAAAAAATTCAATAAAAATTTTTTAAAAAATATATAAATAAGAAACACAAATAAAATATTTTTTAATAAAAAAATTAATATAAGTAATAATAATATTAATATTATAAAAAAAATCTAATAATAATCACTTAAAAATATTTATATATGTGAAAAAAAAATTATTTTTTCCTTTTATAATATTTTTCTTCTAAATCTCCAATTTTAAAATACATAATTTCACTATCATCATACCCATCAACATGAAAAGGAGAAATAAATTTCCCATTATCAAATCTATCATCCTTATATTTAATACCAAAATAATCATCAATTGTTAATCTAAAAGCATCATCAATCATTCTTGGAACTAATATACTTATTAAAGGAGATGAAATTTCTAATCCAGGATTAGTATTTATTTCTATTAAATATGGATTTATGTCTTTATCAAACATAAAATCATATCCAAAAATTTCATAACAATTTTTTTTATTTGTATTTATTTTATCTTTTACTGAATCAATTGTCATTTTAATTATTTCATATAATTTTGGATAAATATCTTTTTGAACATTAATATTAATATTATAATCATTTTTTAATGATTCTTCAAATTCAGAAAATGATATTTCATTTCCTTTTTCAAATTTAGAAAAATTTTCACAATATTTTTGAATACTATAATTAGTTAAATGAACATATGGATTTTTACTTTGAGAATCATATATATATGAAGTTGCTTTTAAATGTCCTTCTTTAAAAATATAAGTTTCCATTTTATGTGTTAAAAGAACCCAAATTCTCATATCAAATTTTCTTTGTTTATATAATAATGGTTTTTCTATATATTTTTGTAAAATTAATTTACTACTTTGATATTTTTTATTATTGTTTATTTTTTTTAATAAAGTATAATAGTCAATTTGATGATATAATACAGGATTTATTTCTTTTTTTTTTTTAATTTTTATTTTTGGTAAGATATATATTATTTTATTAGTATTATCTTTTAATTCATTTTCTTTATTATTTTCAGAATCTTTAAAACTTTTTAAAATACCATTATAAAAATTTTTTATAAATATTTCACATGATTCAACTGAATCAATTAATTTTATACATCTTCCTCTATTTAAATTTAAAGCTTTTAATAACCATAAATTTTTTCCATCATAATGATTATTTTGTATATAAATTATTGTTTTTGTTCCAATTTTACATTCGTAATTATTATTCACATAAAAATAATCAGAATATTTATTTTTAATATTTTTATAATTTGATGAATCATTTAAAAATTCATCAATATGATTAAAAATATGAGAAAAATTACCAAATTGTTTTAAAAATCTATCATTTTCATATTCAATAATAATTGTAAGTGGAATAAAAGAAAAAATATCTATATTCTTATTTTCAGTATATTCAATTAAATTAAAAAACATTTTTAATTTATTTGAAATTTGATTATGATTTTCAAAATGATTTGCCATTGTTAAATTTTTATTTTCTATTTCATCTGATAATAATAAATTATAATTTATTAAATTTGAAGTAGGTGTCCACATAAAATTTAAATCATTTTCTGTAATTGAATTATCTGTTTTTTTATAATCAATCCAATTTAATCTATATTCAAAACATTTTTTTATTAATTCACTATTATTTCCTTTTTCAATTCTATAATAAAATATTTTATCTTCTTTTTTTTCATCTATTTTTGGAATTATATTTTTATCTTCTGTAATACTTCTATTAACTTCATTTGAATTATTTTTTTCATTTACATAAAGAATAAATTTTTTTTTAATAATATTATATCTTTCCATCGGAGATTTTTGAAATTTTGTTAAATTTATTCTTCTTAAAGAATTAATTTTTGAAGATATTCTTTTTATGTAATCTAAATTTCTATTATGAAATTTACTATTTGACAAATCAAATTTTGTCAAAGAATTTGGTGTATTTTCTTGAATTGATTGTTCAATGTTAATTACATTATTTAAGTAATTTAAATTTGAATTATTATTATTATTATTATTATTTTCTATAGTTTTGTTAAAAATATTCTTCCTACTTTTATATTTTAATGTAGGTAATTTTGAAAGAGAAGATAATGATATTTTTGGAAGACTTTTTAATTGAATTTTATTAAGACTTGAAGAACGAAATATTTCTTCTTTTGATTCTTTTGATTGACTATTTTCATTATTCATTTCTTTTTTTCTATTATATTTTTTACTTTGTTAATATTTATTTGTTTTGAAATTAATAATAAAATATTATTAAAATATTATTTATTATTTTTTTTATATACAAAAATAAAAAAGTTAATATCTAAACTAATAAAAAAAATATTATAATTATAAATATCTATATTAATTTATTTATATGATTGTAAAAAAATATCATTTAAATATTTTTATATTTTTTTTTGAATTAAAGTTTCTTAATTTGAAACAAATTTTATTTTTTTTGTCAAGACTATAATTTATTATATTATTATATAATTCTTGTTTATTTAACAAATAAAAAGGGATAATAAATTTTTTTAAATCTCCTTTTTTTTTACTTTTTTTTTCTTTTTCAATATTAATATTTCCTTGATTATCAATATTTAAATTATTTATTTCTTCTAAAATATTGTTTTTATAATTATTATTTTTACTATCATTTATATTAATTTTTTCATTTTTAATTACTTGATAATTAGGAATATTAAATATTCTTCCAGAAGGCATTTCAATTTTTTCATTAATATCTTTTTTAACAGGTAAATAATTATCATAATTATTATTTTCTTTCTCATCATCAAAAATAATTTGAAATTCATCATAATTTAACAATTTATGTTTAAAAAATTGATTTTCTTTTTCATTATTTTCATTATTATTAAAATTATTTTTTTTAATAGGAGAATCACTTAAAGGAAATATTTTTTGATTATAATTTCCACTTTCATAAAATAAAGGTTCATTAATTTGTTCTTTATTAATTTGACTATTATAAATTAAACTATTATTATCACTTAAATTATTTAAATTTAAAATTATTTTTGAATTTGAAGGATTTGTATTAGTATATTTAGTACTATTATCTTCAATATTATATCCATAACTATAATTTAAATTATTATTTAAATAAGGTGAATATTTACTTTTTGTTGTATTACTTCCATTTAATGAATATGAATTTGTTTCTCTTGATGAATAATTTTTTAACATATATTTATAATATAAAAATTGTTTTTTTATTGGATTTTTAGTTAAAGTTAATTTTTTACTTTTATCTTTTTTATATATTTGAGAATAAGTTTTTCTTACAAATTGAATATAGTCTATATATAATTTTCCTTTGTTGTTTATTGAATTATTATTATTATTTATATCTAGTTTTTTTTTTGAAAATGTTTTTGCTCTTTTTTGATTAGATGAATTATTATAATTTAAATCATTTGAATTTTTTTCATTACTTTCTTCATTATTATTATTATTTTTCTTTATATTTTTATTTGTATCAATAGATTGAAGAACTTTATAAATTTTAATGACTTCTACTAATTTTGAATTTGTTTCATTTATTCTTTCCATTTCTTTTTCTGTTTTTTGTAATTTTTCTTCTAATTCTTGAATTTTTTTAAGATTTAATTGATTTAATTTTTCTTTTTCATAACTTAAATCATTTTCAACTTGAATTATTTCTTCTTTCATTTCAATATTACTTTTATCAGAAGAAATAAAATAATTGTTGTTTAATGGTTTATTGTTTTCATCACTTGAATTTTTATTTAAATTATGATAATTTCTTGAAGAATCTTGTTGATTTGAAACTAAAGTAATAAATTCTTTTTCTATATTTAAAGCATTATCATTATTTAAAATTAAATTATCTTCATTTAAATTATTTAAATTATTTTCTTCTATTTTTTTCTCTTCTTCAATTATTTTTTTATCTTCATTTTTTATTTTTTCTTCAAATTCCTTTTCTTCTTTATTTTTTATTTCTTTTTTTTTCCTTTGGGAAGGTAGAATAAGATCAGGATAAGGATCATCATTTCTTTCTTCTAAAGGATTATTATATTTTTTTTCAAAACTATCATTTAATTTTTTATTTGAAGGAATAATAAAATCTTCTTGTTTAAATAATCCTAAAAATTTTTTTTCATTTAAATTATTTCCTTTAATTTCTTTTATTTGTTTTATTATTTCTATTTCAAAATTTATTTCCTCTTTATTTAATGTGTTTATTTTCTTGTCATAATTTATATTTTTCTCTTTTTTCTCTTTTATTAAATCACTTTCTTCATTAATTGAATTTTGACCGAATGAAAATTTATCAATATTTTCAATAGATAAATTTATTGATTTATTTATTCCATTATTAATTGATGTTAATGTAAATCCATAATAAATACCAGTTCCATTCTTTTTTTTCTTCTGGAATTTGAATTTGAATTTGATTAGATGACATTATTTTTAATTTATATTTAAATAATTTTTATTAAATGATAATTATTTATTTATTTTTCATAAAAAATGAATGGTTAGAATTAAAATATGTGTCCTAATTTTCTATCATTAACATTAATAATAATGAAGAAAACAAAAATAAAAATAAAATAAAAAATCATTTTTAAATTCATACATAAATATAGAAAATAATAAAAATAAATATGTGATACCCTAACAAATATGAAATACAAATCTTTTTATTAAATCAAATGTTTGAACTAATTTTTTATATTTTTTCCAAGTAAAATTATTAGAATAAACTACAATTAGAATATTTATGTTATTTCTTATACAAAAATATTTAACTAGATAAAAAAATACAAAAACTAAATAATTAATAACTTTATCTTTTTGATAAATTAAGGGATTTTATTAAATTTAATTATTTTTTATTTTTCTATATATAAGACATATATTTGAATTTCAGCTATTTATTTTCTTCTATAAACTTTTTATTTCTTTCAAATATTATCAAAAGAATTTGATTGAAAATGACTTTTGAAGATATAAATGATTAAATGATTAAAATAAATTAATTTAATTATTTGTATTCAATTAATTTTTATTAGATGATAATTTTAAGGAAATTTATTTAAACCATTATTAAAAACTAATTAAATTAATAATGATTCATATGTACCAGTTATTAGAGAAGTAAACATTTATTATTTTAATAACTCATCATAGAAACTATTAGAATATTAACTATAACATATATTGATAAATAATAATAACCTATATCAGAAAATGAATAAACTAAATGTGAATAGTAAATAAAAATAAATAATGAAAATACATTTCATATCTCTATATAATTTGTTTAATAAATTATTGTATTTCAAAAATGGTGTTATATATAATGTATTGAATTCTAATATTCCTTTACTAATTGATATTATCTATTTTAAATTAAATTTGATATTATCCCATAAATTTTCTTTATTTAATTGTAAGATCAAACATTATTTATATTAATTTAATAATGATTTTTTCTTTGATTCTCAAATAATTTATTATGTTATTTTTTTCTATGTTCTTATTTTTTAAATTTAAATCACCTTTCAATAAGTTATTTTTGATATATTTAGGAAATTATCTATTTATAATTGTTCAAGAAATAGAGAATTTTTTATAAAATCTAGCAAAATAAATAATTTTCTATCATTTTTTTAATTTAATAAACATCATAATTAGTAAAATATACAATAAGAGGGAATTCAAAAAATTTTAAAAACTAATATCATTAGAAAAAGAAAATTATTTTTTTAATTGAAAAAGTAATTTAAACAATATCAAAAGATAAAAGGA